>WESZ01000430.1:0-10111 GCA_011033785.1 Fusarium cf. falciforme | reverse complement strand
TCCTTCATTGATTCTAATAGCTCAAGAAAGAAGCTATCATCAATTGCCTCCCAAGCTTCCTTCACTGCAGCCCTTAGCTGGTCATATGACTGCTGCTCTGGGAAATGCCTCTCTATATAATCCTTTATCTTATTCCATACGGTCTCGATTGGATTCAAGTCCGGTGAAAAAGGCGGCCATTCAATGATCCTAATACCTCGAGCCTCAAGCTCAGCGATAGTCTCTGCCGCGGCGTGGGCAGGAGCATTATCTTGCATGAAGATATGACCCTTATCCGGATGAAGACGATGCCATCCACATACAATAGGGATAATATGTTCTATATAGCTAGAAGCCCGTATCGAGCCCCAATCCTTTTCCCAAAAGACCCCGGGGCCCTTCCCTGAGAGCCCAGAAAAGCAGCCCCAGAACATCCACCCCTTCTTCCGTTGATGCCGATCAACGATGCAGGTTGGATCAAGCTCTTCGCCGGGCCTACGAGTGACCCAGGTTCGTGTGTGCCTTCCCCCTGTAACCCANAAGACCCCGGGGCCCTTCCCTGAGAGCCCAGAAAAGCAGCCCCAGAACATCCACCCCTTCTTCCGTTGATGCCGATCAACGATGCAGGTTGGATCAAGCTCTTCGCCGGGCCTACGAGTGACCCAGGTTCGTGTGTGCCTTCCCCCTGTAACCCAGGTCTCATCAGACCATAAAACAGCCATCCAATCATCAAGAGTCCAGTCAACACATCGCTTAGCAAAGGCAAGTCTTTTCTGCTGGGTAGCCTCTGTGATTGGGGGCTTTCGGCGAGCTATGCATCGTTGGAAGCCAGCCCGACGAAGGGCATTCTTCACAGCATAGACCGAGCAGTCCCAGCCTAGCTCCTGTGGAAGCCGCCAGTAAGCCATCCGCCTTCCTCTCCGAGAGGCACATACGAACTCAATCAATTCCTCTACTTGAGCTTGTGCAAGCAAGGGAGGCCGGCCAGAGGGGCGCCGAGGCGTTGCTTGGGTTGTAGCTGCGTGTTGGACTTGCCGAAGCGTAAGGCGAAGATGCGTAGCTATTTGTTGATAGGTCCAACCGGCTGATCGAAGCGTTCGAATCGATATACGGGTATCGCGGCTTGTATTGCTTGCGCGGTTTGAAGGCTGCGGCGAGGGGGTTCTTGGAGGGGCGCTTCTGAGCTGCGTAAGAAGCTCCTGATGCTGCCGGGCAAGTTGCTCTTGGAGCTGCTGTTGAAGCTGTTCTTGCCGTTGCAAGATAAGCTGCTGTTGCTCTTGAAGCTGCCGTAGCTGCAGCTCGAGGTCCTGACTAGAAGCCATAGCGAAAACGCGATCAAAGAAGGGCTCAAAATGTGTTGTGTTGGTGTTAGGTTGAGATACGCGAAGAACGCGAAAAGTGACCTCTCTGACCCCTGCTGTTGTGTGGGGCGAACTAACATACTTTATGCCTCATACCGTAGTANAAGATAAGCTGCTGTTGCTCTTGAAGCTGCCGTAGCTGCAGCTCGAGGTCCTGACTAGAAGCCATAGCGAAAACGCGATCAAAGAAGGGCTCAAAATGTGTTGTGTTAGTGTTAGGTTGAGATACGCGAAGAACGCGAAAAGTGACCTCTCTGACCCCTGCTGTTGTGTGGGGCGAACTAACATACTTTATGCCTCGTACCATAGTACAACCCACCAGTTTACATCAAAGCTCACTTTCAGGCCAACACATCATCACTGTGGTCTGCCAAGGGCCAATTGCTATCAGGCTCACGAGTGATTAGCAAGTTTACATCAGAGCCTGATTCCAGAGACAGCGGAATGCCGCGGCATTTCAACGCCTGCCAAGCAGAGACGCAACTAGTGGCGTTCGGAAGATCAAGCTGACTTTGATGAAGAAGTTAAGCAAAGAGAAGCTTGATCAGAGGCAAATATCTACTTCTTTGGATACGCTTATGAGCATACTCAGAACCTTAGTAATATCACCAAATACAGTTTCGCCAGAGTGCCTTATTAAAACGTAACAAGTCTTAGGTCCTCAAATCCCTACCAGGGTTCACTACGATCTCGATGCAGGCTGCCCTGTTTCCTCCTTTTCCTCTCTTCTTGCCTTCCACAAAGCACAATTGCCAAGACGTACAAGCTCTGTTACAAAATTATTCATCTCCTTGATGTACTCAGTCTCATCGCTAGTCAAAGCTTGCACCGGAACGTTCTGGAATATGGAGATAGTCGATGCCAAGATCTCCAGATCAATCTGTACTTGGGGATCCAGAGGGTGAATTAGAATGTTCATGAACAAGGACATGGCCGCCACAAAGGGATAGAAAGCGGCGCGCCTATTGCCAACGTCAGTTCTTGTGACCCAAAAGAAAGACATGATCTTTAGTTTGAATGAAAGATATTCGGGCACAGCCGGACTTACCAGAACACCTCATCTTCTAGCACGTTGATATGGCTTTTGAGCAGCGCCAAGGTCGAACGACTAGCTTCCAAAGAAAGGTCACTGCTTGAGTGGAAGACGCTATGAAGATCATCAGGCAGATTCGGAGCTTCGGCATATACAGCACCACATCTCCTCACTGTCGTGTGAATAGCCGTCATGAGGCAGTGATATTCCAGTTGCAGATGAAAGCATTTCATACGCTGCCAGGAGCTCATTGCAGCATCAAATATTAGACAACCGGGTGGGATTGATAGCTTCGGCCGATACCCCATCGGGATAGACGCTCGCCAACTTTCAAGCTCAGTATCCAAGTGACGAATATGAAGGAGGAGTTGGGTATCGTCGACCTTGAAGGCTGTAGGAGAGTATAGGAGGTGGCATGTCTTTTCCTTTATATAGCTCAGGCCAAGATCTCCCAGGAAATAAGGGGTGAGTCCGTCGGAAGTACAGTTCTCGCTGTTATAGTCTTGACTGAGACCAGATTGACAATCATATCGGTTTGTGTAACTCTCGGGAGGGGTCAAGTCGCAATATTCCTCAGTGAGCAAAGGAGGCTGCCCAGATCGAAGCGATATATCTTTGTCAAAGATATACGACAACCAGAAGAGTATTCTGGTATGCCAGCTCTGGCGTTCAACGGAGGACACTGAAGGGGCGTTGTATTTGGTGGCCTGATAGAAATGTCCACCAAGACTGCAGACCATGCGACAGGCAATTGAGTGAAGCGTAACAGCATCCTCCCATTCGCCAGTCGATGTTCGGTAGATTTGCTGTGATAGCATCAGCCACGATTACAGCTATGTCAGCCTTGGAACTCACCAGCATGAGCACTGTCTGCAGGCTCTCTAGGCTTGCTTTCCAGGCAATCAACGTCAAGAGAGTCTGTGCCTTGTATGCGCACATGCCTCCCCGAACAGAATGAGTGAGATCATTCGACCGTTTCAGCCGCGTCATCATGGACATGGCGGCCAAGACGCATGCTTTGGCCGACAGCTGAATGTGGGATAAGGGTCCCCTTTCGGGAGTGGAATAGGCCGCTGTCAATGTCTCCTCGAAAAGAACCCTGTCAAGGATAGGGTAAACAAGTCGGAAGGACGAACTAAAAAATGCGTCGATAATGCTCTGAACTATGTGCCACTCTGGTAGTTCGTGGAGCTGCTGGTGGGAGATTTCGGTCAATAGTACCGAGGGAAGGCTAGGTTTTGAGCCAAACAAATGGAATTTGTCAAAGCAAGCACGCTGGCCTGTTTTTGATAGAATCCAGTCCTGGCCTCTTTCAGAGAGAATCGGTATTCCTTTATGGTACCAGTTCTGTCCCAGGTATCGTGCAATATGACGAATATCTCTAGGTAGTGAGATGGAAGCGTCAGGGTCCGCAGGTGGTGAAGTATGAGACGATGGTAGGGTTTCCGGGGTAGATTGTTCAGCAAGACTAGACGGTGTTGCGCCTTGGATAGAAACTGCTGGAGGTGTTGTTGATGCTATCGAGCTGAGCGAGACTTCACTCGACATTTGTTGCTGGGACCGGGTCTGAGATAGAGCATTCTCTAGGTCTGCAACTCGGCGGAATAGTTCTTGTACGTCATTCGCTATGGCTGGGCTATTTACGCATTCGACGCAGATGTCAGCAAAGAAAGCGAGGTGGTCTCTAAACTTGGAAAGCTCACATGTTGTTGGACTTCTTTTGTGTCTCCCTAGCGAAGGTACAAGCAAGGTCATGATGACTACACCATTCGCAGGGGTCGTCTGGGTTTGGAATGGTACATTGGATCTTGAAATAGCTAAAATCAGTACACTTTTGAACTTGAAGTCGTGAAGGGTTACAGAAGGATTCACATTATACCTTTCTCTTGTAACACACATCACAAGCTCTTTTGGGCGGCATGCTTACATAGCACGCTCATACACTGGCTTTGAATGTAACAAATGCTGAGGGCTCACTGACTATAGCTGGCCGTCGAACTTGGTGGGAGAGAGTTTTATCGGAGCATCGGAGTCCGTGAGACTTTTAATCAGTGGACACAGTTCGGTGGACTAGCCGAAATAGGTCAAGTTTTCAACTGATTCAAGCCATCGGAGGGACGGACTCCGCTTACATAATTCAACCTCGGAGTCCGGGTCTTGATACATGCACCATCGATGGTGCAAATATCCTCACGTGACTCGTGCACCACCGGTGGTGCAACTATTATCCGTTATGTAAGAGGCATTATATGTGTGGCCCCTCATATAGACACGACCGGTCGTGCCGTTAAGATCACGTGACTTTCGACACGGCCGGCCGTGCCAATAAGATCCGTTATGTAAGNCCTCATATAGACACGACCGGTCGTGCCGTTAAGATCACGTGACTTTCGACACGGCCGGCCGTGCCAATAAGATCCGTTATGTAAGCACGATTTGTGTGTGAACAAGCGATAACCCTCTTCTCTTCAATCTACGGAAACAACATCGATTCATACAATTAAAGAGATATGTGATTTGCTGTGTATACAGCTCTTCAGTCTGTAGTATGTCACCTATTGGCATCGCACCAGTCTGCCCAGGGCCGCGAAGAATATACAATACCTACACTCGCATCATCCGACCACCACAGATCAATAGGTATCAAGTGAATCACTTCAATGCGTGCAATATATAAAGAAGCCCTCTTCCCCTTGAAGAGCCCTTCTTTCCCTCATCAAACAGTATCGCAAAGATGTATAACCGCAACCAAAGTCAGCGTCAAAACCCTCAAGATTTCCCCATCTTTGTTGACAATACGGCAACTCCAGCAGGGGCAGTCTATCCTTCAAATGCGAATATACCGGCCATTTTACACCCTGTTGCTAACAATCAGCAACGAGAGCGGCGCCCCAATGATCCTTACCCAGCAACCAACCCTCTACATATGCTCCATTGGTGGGTTCAACATACCTTGCCAAATGATCCAACTACCTCCAATGCCCTCTATGCCCAGGATCCTCAAGCCCTTGTGAGAGCCCAGAATACTCAGTATCTTCCTCAGGGGGCTCCTATTGCTGTGATCCAACGCCCATGGGGATATCAGGTTGAGGGAGAATGGCACGTTGCGTATTGGGATCAACGGCTTCAGCAACGGCAACAGCGTGCCAATCCTGATATTAATCCCCTCTGGAGTACACTCAACCTTCAGGCTATGGATCAGTCATATCGGAATCAGCAAATTGCGGTCCCAGGCACGAATTGGCCTTCGCCGGCTGCAGGGATGACTACCTATCTGCCAACAATTGCACGTTTAGAGAATGCAGGGGTTCACGTCGCGAATGTTGATCAAAATGGCTATATTCAGTGGTATTGGCAGGGAAGGCAGTGATCTCTTTGGCATTGGTAGGTCTTTCGCTCTTTCAATTGACGGCTACTCGGCCAAATGAACCCAACATTGCAACTCAGTCACAACTCTATTAAATCGAGCCATTGGGTCATAATAAATATACTCGGAAACTCGCCTTTTCTTTCTCTGTGCAATAATACATACCAGTCACATTTTCCATCAATCCTGCAAATGTTACTTGGGGGGGTTCCCGCTTCTATACCGTTCCTCCTGTAATTCGAGATCCCTTTCACAAGCATCCCAGATATGCTGCATCCCTCGCCGCTGTACGAAGGGCTGCCCTGCCCTCTCTTTCTCAACACCCTGTTCAACCCGTTCATTCTCAGCTTTATCCCAATCAAGATAACTCTCCTTCTCCTCCCTGGTCCACTCTCTGATGCCATTTCTCTCCCTGCAATGCCTCCCCATTTGCTTGTAGTCAAGGCACCAGTCAAGCTCTGCTTTGGAGTAACGCATAGGTAGCTTCATGGCCTTCCGGTATTGTTGATTAGTCTTGATGGCTCCCTGAGGCAATGTAGCATACCAGGCCTCCCGTGCTTCTTTGTATCGTTGGAAGATAGCACGGGGGTCATCAGCTCGCAAGGCAGGAACTGCTGTTGTACGTGCTGCAGTAATAGTTGCTGGTCCAGCTGCTAGAGGAGATAGTATACGAGTTGCCGTCTGTATTGTCGTATGTGTTGTTGTAATTGCTATAGTCTCAGATACTATAGAAGACCCTGACGGAGACGACGGGGACAATGAGCGGGTCACAGAGCGAGTAGATGTGTGTGTTGTTGTATGTGTTGCTGTAGAGGTTTCGGTAGAAGCCTGCAATAGATGTTCGTAACGCAAGGGGCATGCTTTCGACCTCATGTTGTGGCCTTGCTGATGACATCTCGAACACTTTGGTGGTGCCTTTGGTTGTACTGCTTTCTCAACAGCTTCGAATGCACAAGGCTCACGCTGTGTGCTTGTTGGTGGCAGCGTTGAACTAGCTGCTAGGCGGTCGAACTGCTTGCGAGGCTCAATGAGAAGCTGGGGGCTTCCTGAGCGTTGGAGATACCAATGTGAATGGAAATGATGTAGTAGAAGGGGCTGATACTCTTCCAGTAAAGGTTCCAGGCTATGAGCACAAGGTAGACCAAGAGTCTTAGTGAAGACCCCTGTACACGCAGGATGCTCTCTTGATAGTCGTTGCCGTTGAGCCTCAACCCTCCGCAGGGCTTCATGTGATATCCAACCACGGATGTTGCTATACAATGCCCCGGATAGCTGAAGAGGTATGGTGATATGCTGCCTGGCTTGGTTTGTCTTGAGCTCGGCAAGCTGATTTGCCAGAACAAGCTTGATGGTCCTCCAGGCCTCGAAGAGGTCAACTTGCGATGTTTTCAGGTGACCTTTGATGAGATTGTGAATGCCTTCGGCCCGTGATGTCACATATTGCTCGAAGTGAAGGTATTGGTTAGCCCACGCCTTCACAAACCTCTCTTTGTAGAGATCTAGCCAGGTCTCCATGATATAGCCCACCTCGTTGATATGGCCAGGGATGTAACGGTCTTTGAACTTCTCAAGCCTCTCGTTATAGATATCTTCAGTCGGTGAGGCTACAATCTCATGCCAAGAGTCGTAGAATTCCTTCCACTCTTTCTGCCCTTGAGGATCGTTTTTATCCTGAGTAAATGCGGGCATACAATAGGTCAGGACCGCTTTGTTGATATGCCATAGGCATAGCATCGGGGTTGACTGAGGGAAGCAAGAGGGAGAGGAAACAGCATTCATACAAGCAAGGCAGCGATCTGTAAGTATTACAGAGGGAAGGGCTGCTCCATGAAGCTCATACATATACCGTAAACGCTCAAGAGCCCAGATGAAGTCATGCTCTTCCTCGCCGCTGAGGAATGCAAATGCNTGAGGGAAGCAAGAGGGAGAGGAAACAGCATTCATACAAGCAAGGCAGCGATCTGTAAGTATTACAGAGGGAAGGGCTGCTCCATGAAGCTCATACATATACCGTAAACGCTCAAGAGCCCAGATGAAGTCATGCTCTTCCTCGCCGCTGAGGAATGCAAATGCAATACAGAAGGATCGTTGACAAGCATCAACACCAACTATATCGAGAAGAGGCATCTTGTATTTATTGGTCTTGTATGTGCAGTCCAATATAAGCACTTCAGGGTACAGTTTGAGGTATGCAAGTGACGCAGGATGTGCAAACAATACTGCTGTAACCCTGCTACTCTCGTCGAGGCGTATTTGGCTCCAGAAGCCCTCACTCTTGAGCTGATCATTAAGGGCATGCATGTTGCTTTGACCTTTGGCAAGGTCTCGCTTGCCCTGTGCAATGCAATTGTAGATATCTTGCTGCGTAGCAATTGTATCCGAGTTCATACGTAGGTATGACATAATCTCCTTTGGTGCAACGCCGGCACTGGAGAGTTGTTGGACTGTTGATTGATCCAAGGATGAGAGCTGACGATGTATTGGATGTGCCACTTGACTGAAGCTTGGTTCGTGATTGTGTTGCTTGAAGTCAGCCCCGGAACGATGCCTCAGACTCCATATAGTCCCGCATCGGCTCTCCTTTGCCATGACAGAGAAGAGGCATCCTGTACGACGTGATACAGTCTGCCGTTGGGGATTCTTTGAGGGACGGGCATACCCTCCGCGGTCACAGCCGAAGATGACTCCAATTCTTTGATTGGAGGTCTTGGAAGACCTCCAGGATGTAAAGGCATAGCCTCGTGGCGCTGCCCAAGCATTGATCGCTGTATGTAGTTCCTCCCGTGAGTTGTAGTTGCCTTCAGGAGGAAGAACATCATCAGGGAAGCGGCGGGAACCCTCAATTGGGTTCATTGTAGTAGAAGAAAGGCGCGATAAGTTGAATTGGTGCTGTGTTGAGCTGATGCTGTAGAAGCGGTTGATCGTTGAATTGGCACTGAAGAAGCTGTTGGCCGCGAATTAATGCCGCACAAGCTGTTGACCGTTCAATTGATGCTACAAAAGCTGGTGGTCGCCGAATTGATGGCACATGGGCTTTTGATCGTTGATTTGAAGCTATTGATCGTTGAATTGAAGCCACAGAAGTGTCAGACACGCGTGTTCGTATAATGATGGGGACAGATGGTCAGAAGATGGAGAAGTGAGAATAATTGTTTTAGGATAATAATCATGTCTATGACTGATCTGTAGATGTGTTGTCCCCTTGTTCTTTGTTCTCCCTCCTCGTCTCTATATCTGAAGAGGCGAGGCCAAGATACTAGATCTGCTGATCCTGCAACAGGTCTGTAACGCTGTTCAGACAATTCATGTATCACCGTGAGACATCTTCCCTTGAGGTGGCTGCCTGTGTAACACCATCATGCATGCCACTTCTCCAACAAGAAGCTGTTGAGCGTTGAATTGAAGCCGCAGAAGGTATTGATCATTGAATTGATGTGCCAATTTGAGGTTTGGAACCCTTTCCGTGCTTACATAACGGATCTTATTGGCACGGCCGGCCGTGTCGAAAGTCACGTGATCTTAACGGCACGACCGGTCGTGTCTATATGAGGGGCCGGCCATCGTGAGCTCAACTGCAGACTGGCATCTACGGACAAAGCAGCCATCAAGAACCCGGCTTTAGATCAGTAGATTCCGCCGCCAAAACTTCACACACGTGAGCATCTCCATCGTCAGATCTTGGAGAGAGTGTCACCGCGTGCCAACCAAAAGCTTGGCGAGGCTGAAGATCCTCTCACACTCGCACGCCGTCGAAGGAATAGAAAGGAGATCGTACGCCATCCTCNAGATCTTGGAGAGAGTGTCACCGCGTGCCAACCAAAAGCTTGGCGAGGCTGAAGATCCTCTCACACTCGCACGCCGTCGAAGGAATAGAAAGGAGATCGTACGCCATCCTCGCAAGCCGTGGAATGTCCTTCTCTCTCTGCCGCCACCACTCGAAAGGATCCTCAACCGCCTCGTCTTCATAGATAAGTTCCAAACGCGGTGCTTCCGGCCGTGGCGGATCTCGTGTTCAGGGTTGAGGGCTGGCTGGCCGTCTCGGTAACTGCTTCCGAGAGGGCGGTCACCGAAGAGGTGTGTGGTGCTCGGGGCTAACTTTTGGCCGTGCCAGCAGGATTTTTACCTTCCAAGCCACCGTGGCTATGACCACCATAGGGTCCCTGCTTACCATGTTGAAATATAAGACCCAACAGGCTCCTAGGTCCTAACCCTTTTTTTTGTTTCAACAGGTTATGAGCCCGGTAGCCTAGCGGATAGAGCGTAAAACCAAACGGAAATGCCGAGGTTGCGAGTTCGATTCACACCGAAGCCGCACTTTCATTGCGCCGGAGCAAATTTCCTATTACATAATGACCTAGAGCCCATCAAAAA
>WESZ01000443.1:0-10637 GCA_011033785.1 Fusarium cf. falciforme | reverse complement strand
GCGTAGCAGTCCTCCAGCCCTGGAATTGCATCGATTTGGCTCCTAACCGTCGAGATATTCGCGTGCGCGGCGCCGGGCACTTATCAGATGGTAGTTGTGTAATCACATACGATTTCCCGAAATTACTCCGCAAAACGACCCCATGATAAGTTCTGCTTATCAAGTACGTTACCACAACTTGACCGGCTGGTCGGTGTCTCAGTCCTCCAATCCTCCATTCCATAATATTTAATTGTTTTTTAATATCTTTTCCTTTGGAGGGTCCGAATTTAAGCTTTCACTCCCGAACAAGAAAAATAAAGATAAGATAGCTAAGGACGGACTAGGGAGAGAGCAGAATATATCCAGAAGATGCGGTCGGTGTCTGTCTCTGACACATTAACCCCACGGAACCGCACACGTCGCCTGAGGGCGGTTCGCGTTGACCGCTTGGTCTCCGTGGTCCTTCGCCGGTGTTTGCGAGCCTCAGACCTGCTCTTTTCGTTGATAGAGCTCCCATTTCAGATCCTGACTATCAATAGTGCAGTCAAGCTCAGGCTTCTGGCTTCTTGGCTAGGTGAACTTCCTCCAGGGCTTTCTCCAGTGCTTTAGCTGTGCGGTGTAGTCCTCGACTGCATGGTTGCGGTTTTGACCAGCCCTTTGGAACAAACCCAAATGAATGTCAGTTCCAGATAAGTGATAGACCCAAGTTCGGGAATGGCAAGTCAATCCCCGCAGCTTAGGGGGACCTTGCTTGATTGTGAGGTCTGTAGGCCAAAATGGCATCCAGTTCAATAGAAACATCCTCCCAAGTAACGCCACTGGGTCTATCTCCAGCACGCTCTGGCGATGTCTTCCTCACGACGCCAGTTGCTGATGCGGATGCGGGCGCAGGTGATAGCGCGCATTCATGGGTGACCCGGGCCAAGGTTGACGCAGCTAGCAGTGGTGATCGCGGCGCCGAAGCTGCCGTTGTCGGTCGGGGGGCCGAGGTGAATGCGGCGGCTAGGGACGTGTTGGCCGGCGCGTCCTCCTGGGCTGGAGACTAAGAAGAGCCACGCAGCTACTGCAGCGACTACCACTTGCTTCATTGCCATTGGCAACTGCTAACACTCAATGCTAACTGGGCGTCTTCGTGGCTTCGCGCACTCAGCTTTCAGCTGGCAGAACTTCGATCAACTGAGTTGGGATGGAGGCCTTCTAGTCATAGCAGCGTCATGACTCATATTAAGACTTTCAGCTGACACGTCAGCCTCGCGGTATGCATTCCGGATGCTGGCTGCACATCTCGGTGACTTGGCACTGCATTGTGCTATGCGATAGCTTTCAGCTGGCAAAACCTGCTTCGTGACTCGTCTCATGTCTTTAAGTTGAAAGGTCAGCGCGTGCTATGCCGGAAGGTGCCCGCGAGGTTCTGTTGACTTGTGGCTTCGCGAACCTATGAGTAGACGGTCTCCAACTTACTTTACCCTGGTGCATTCGTCATTAATTCCTGCGAGCGCTCCCGGGCTTGCCCAAGGCATGCGGGCGCCTGCCGGTACGGGCGCCTGCCGCCAGACGCCCAACGTGGGCAGGCCGATGGCTCACCTTTGGTTAGATCCGATGACTAACTCTTGCCTATCTACTGACATCGGAGTTCTGAATCTGGACCTGCCATCTGTTGAGAGTCAACTGACTCGGCCTTCATTACGAGACGATAGCTACTGTGGCTATGGTATAAGCACTGACGGTGTATGGGTTGTGAAAGATGAAGAAGTTAAGCTTTGGCTGCCGCTCGAGTATCGAGCGTTGGTATCAGCCGTAGTGGGATCGACTGTTGCTATTGGTTGCCGTTCAGGCCATGGAGATGGTCAACCCAGTAGATACAAGAATATCTAGTCGAAGCCAACGGGTCAGGGTTGGGCGGCGTGACCTGATCGATGGGAAATCCTGGAGCGCGGAGGTTATAAATGTCACGCTGGAGCGTACTTGACAGAACCTCCAGCGACCTCGAGAAGATGACGTGATGCTGGTGCGCGATGCCAGAGGGCAGGATTTGATCGGACGCTTGGTTAAGAAGGAAATCCTTCGCCGACTGATGGACGAAGGAAACGGCTTCCTCTCGAAGGGTCAGGAAAGAGCTACAAGACACGATGATTTCGTTTCAGTCGTCGTCAAGGTTCTGGAGCGGCTCGACAAGAGATCTCAGCTCCTTCAAAGTGACAGGGCGGTCTACGACCGAAGCAATAGCTATGACCTGCTTGCAAAGGTCCGCATCATATGAGTCACAGATATATTCCATCATTCGCCTGTAGAGAGAATCAAGCCCTGGAGGGAATGACTTCAACTTGGCCAGTGTGCGCCGTTTTCGGACCTTAGGATCCGAGAGTTCTTGACAGACCAAGGCAACCCAGAGAAAAGTGCCATGGGCATTGGAAATCAAGTGGTGCTGGATACCACCGCGTAGTTCGTCGTCGTAATGCTTTTCAAGTGCCAGTTGATCCATCTTATGACGAATGTACGAATGAACAGCCTTGGAGGTTGAGCCCTCATTTAACTCGAGATGCAGTCTGACTCTCTGCGTCGTATTGTCCAGCTTCTCCTCAATATCCTACCAGTTGCGACTGGATACGATCCACTTGGCGCGAGATGAAGACTTGATAATAAAGTCAAGAAGCCATTGTCGCTTCGTTGTGCACTCGTCTAGGGCATCAACGATCAGGGTTACACCGTCCAAGCTTGGATCATTCAGCATGTCCGTGAGGATCTCGGCTAGAGACACCCAGACATTGATGCCCTCGAATAGTTTCTCGCCCGCGACATCGTACTTGACCCGGACATATGAAATGAGCGATAGTTGCTGGATGATGAGGTGGTAGATAAGGCCGCGCAGCACGGCTGCCGCATTACTCAGTTGGTCCTCAGTCGCCTGGCAGAAGAAGTAGGACAGTCGATTGGGGGATTCTTTCTCCAGCTCATCGATGATGCCGCACAGGAGCATCGTCTTGCCCTTGCCAGGGTCGCCCTTGGTCCAGAGCAACCGGCTCCGCGGATCGTCACGCCATCGCCGGAAGTCGTCATTGCGGAGGATCCAGCGGTACGAGTCCTTGAGCAGGCCGCCTTTTGTATCCTGGATGCGCTTCTTGTCGGCGCGGGGGTCAGTGTGGAACAGATGCTTCAGACATTGCATGTCCTTGTCGCCTGGAATTTTTTTCTTTAGCAAACCATTGCGACGGTGGAGCACATCTAATAAAAGTCAAGATGTCACTTGCCCTTGTTGAGGTTGATAGTCTGATGGACAACTGTCACCTCTTTGCCGACGTTTACAGCCTTTTCAACTTGTACATCCTCACTAGGCATTGCGAAGTGGCGAAATAAATTTCAATATGATTGAGCATTGGCTTGGATTCGCAGCAGTTGTGAACTCGATAGAATGGAGGGCGGGCAAAGCTGTCTACCGTAGAAACTCGAGAGATTGAGGGGCTTGGCATTTCCACTTTTTCCTCGCTTATGCACGATCTGCCCCATCAAGCTCCGCTACGCCCTTCCTTCAGCCAGCCATTCACAATTGCATTCGGTTTTACAATATCCTCCTTATTTCCAAAGCAGCCATTGCTTAACCGAGCTTTCGAAGGTGCCCACTTTGCCAAGCCCCTCAATTTCTCGAGTTTCTACGGTAGAGTGCGTCCAGCCGCGAAGCGGAGACCAGATTGCGGAATGTACGTAGAGCCCCCATACAGGAATCTGATTCAGGCCTCCGACGCTGCCTATCTTGAGGTTGGGGGGTTCCACTTCCAAGGCCGATCAGGCTTCGTGACTTTTCGAGCACCCGTATATGCAATACTTGTGAATTTGGGGGTTGTGGGGGAGGGGCGATCATTGCCAAGTCTGTCCCATTAGCACGCCACAGTGACTACCACGAGTCAAAGGCAACGGGCTGGTACACAAGGCGGCCAAAGAGCCAGTCAGCTGGGAACTCCTAGAGCCTCAGATCAGAGGACCGGCGACTTTCAGACTGACTCCGAAACCGACCAAGAAGGGCATAGCAACAAGGGCAGCGCCATCTTAATCTAACTCCGGACAGAAAAGATCGGACCTAGCTGCTCTCACTGCACTCGAAGGGCGCCAAACACCACGAACTGTCGCGATTCGAGATAACCAGACGAGGCCAAGCACTTGGGGGGACTGTAGGGAAACAGATGTCAAGCATGGCCAACAGGCTGCATGAGCCACAACTGTTCCTGCAACGTTAATAGAAAGAGATTCTGCCAGCGTATGCCGGCCACGCACCCACGTGGAGATGGAAGCTGACAAAGTAAGTGGAGATTGGAGACAGCTGGTCAAATATCGTCATACATGGCGGGGTGGCCGGCAGCCACCTGGAAACCCCGCCCACCGGGATATACCTGCTGAGCCAGAGCTGCACTACGATGCGGGGGTCCGTACCAATGCCTTAACCGAGAAACCAAACTCCATCGAAGCAGACTTGCTAACTGCCACCTCTCTGCCCATCAGACGCTAAATCACTAAAAAAACTGTTACACGACCAAGAGACGCTCGAGATGTCCTCGTACGGTCTTATGCAGGCCCATGATGGGGAGAATGCCAAAGTTGAGTGAGTGACTCTTTCCGCAGCCATCTATGAATCTCAATAGATATTAAGGATGCAGCATCGTCTTCTTGCATGGGCTCCGAGGGGACAGGGAGAAAACTTGGACCCAAGATGGAGTCCTCTGGCCCAAAGATCTGCTTCCGAAGGATATCCCAGAAAGCCGGATCTTCCTCTTTGGCTATGACACCGGTATCACTCATCGCGATCAATCGAGCGTCACGAAGACGGAAATCCATAGCGATGCCGAGGACCTTTGCGCGAGACTAGCAGCAGAGCGGTCTAGCACGAAGACAGTCAGTGACCCCGAATGCCAGATCTCTAAATCCTCTAACATTACTGTTCGTACTACTGACTGCTGAGCGGAGAGAAGGAAGATCGTCCCATCATCTTCATCGCTCACAGCCTCGGTGGGCTCGTTGCCGCCCAGATCTTAGTCCACGGCGAGCAAGGAACCAAGAATTCCCGCACAACATCCATCACCAAGAATCTTCGTGGAATGATATTCTTGGGGACACCATTCCGAGGTTCCTCAGCAGCGAAGCCAGCCGAGATTGCTAGGAGGATCCTCGAATTCTTCGGCGTCAACACTCAGCAACACACCTTAAAGCTCCTTGGTGTCGACTCTGAGCGTCTGGATGAGCTAACGAGGACATTCCCTAACGTTTTAAACAAACGCAGGACGTCCAAGGACCCGAAAGATAGAATTGAAGCGTTTTTCTTCTACGAGACCCTTAAAACGGGCTGGGGCAAAGGATTAATCCAGGTACGGCGCTTTCCTCTTCCCCTTTATTGCCAGTTTAAGGGAGCTCAGAGAAGAAATCCAGATCGTCGAAGTCGATTCAGCTCAACTTCCGGGCTGTGGTGACGCTGCTCCGATTCGCGCCGATCACGTTAGGATATGCAAGTTCAAGGCAGCGGAGGACGAAGGCTACAGCGTCGTCGTTGCGGCCATTAGAAAGGTCATGTTGCCTCCAGATGCAGCTTTCCCGCAGGTGAGAAAGAACCCTCTACGTCTGATTTCTTCGACCCGCACACTAAGGCTTGTATCGCATTGCTCACACCGTTTTTCTTTTTTTTAAGCCGGGTACCAAGATCATCAATATCCTTGGGAAAGCTGTGAATGTTGCCGACATCATTAATATTGCGAGGCAAGACATCAAGATGTAACTACAGGCCCTTTTCAAAGATGGACACATTCAATGCTGTCAGGAAGAGCCTGAACTACGGGGGTTGTTGTGGGGGAGGAGCGCCGAAGATCATGTACTCTTCTGCCCATGGACGAGGATCATCTTGCCGAGGACCCGGAGAGTCAAATTGAATGACACATTTATGGTAGTCTTCAAGAAGATGCTCAAAGTAATTGTCTTCGGCCTCTTTCGGAGTTAGAAGTATACTAAGCATGCGTTTCCCTCGCCCTTCTACATGAGCCGCAAAACTGGACTGATGCAGCCATTGCTAATCCTTCAAGGCAGTCCATCGTCAGCAAATCCCGCTGGCTGTGCCCGATTTGATTCCAAGCTAGACCCGTGAGTTGTTCTGACCCGAAAATGTTACTCCGCGACGTCCTGTCCGGTTCTGGCCTGCCGCCGATTGATGAAATCGCCTTGCTGAGGACGTGGGTTGATTGGTATTGCTTCCTGCGGGCTTGTCGTTGTCCCTCTGCTTGCTGCCTCGGTCTCCCTGCATTGAAGAGTGAGACATAACTGGCAACCGGCTGGTTATTCGAGAAAAAGCAAAAGGAGTGATAATAGTGATCTAATTGGTCATATACTTCTAAGATTCATGCCTAAGCTAACTTAAACTTACTCCGTACTGGCGTCAAGCTTCTCCATGATCACATGCTAGTGCCGAATCTGGCCCATTTGCCGCTAATGCACGACCTGAGGGGTAGCCGAGAGCGACCGTCGATCCCACCACAGCCGGTCTCTACGATCGATACTGCCGCAGATGGCAGTATTTTAATGGTTGTCAGATGAGGACTACGTACCTCAAGAGTGTGGCAGCCAAAAGCGGCTGTAGAAGATGGTGGCGAATTGCATATGTAACTCTTGCGTAACAAATAGCTTTTGTAAATCTTGCGTAATGGGCTTAAGCCAGTTTTGGATTGTTTTATTTTCCTCGCCTCACCATTGATACTTCAGGTAACCGTCAGCCATTTTTAGAGACTCCTCCACTTGAAGACTGTGGGGTACACCAAGCCGGGACCTTGCCTTGGCCTACATGCTCCGAGCCACCCAAGAACCCCAACCCTGACTCAACGACATGGACTGACGAAGCATTAACGCAGGGAAACGGGATGAGCTAGGCCTTACAAACCAGCCAACTCAAGTATCTTGATATGGGAACCGGACCCGTTTCTGGTTATAGACCAATAGCAATTCATAGTCTTCTGTCCCCATTCAAACCATTTAATAGTCATTCAATGAAGCAGAGAGTTTATGACTACTATGAGTCGGTATTGTGGCTGATACCTGGCATTCTTTTCGAACGCATGTAAGTCAATGTGAACGAGTAGCCCTACATAGGATAATTTTCCGTCAGGTGATACGACGATAGCGTCATGGCTGCATACGCCTTCGGTTACTGGCAAATGCGGCGTGAGTGGAACTTCCCACTCCCGGGCCATCACAAGTCAGCAGCATCTGCGAGTAGTGCAGTACACCCCCCAACTAAATAGTCAGGATCTGTGGCTTGAATTATGAACATCTGAACAACAGTGCAAGCTCGCAGTTCGAAGGAAACCCAATTGAACCTGTAGGATCCAAGGCTACCCTTGGGTAAACCATAAAATAATAAGACTTGTGGCTGGGCGGTATAGAAGCCGCGAGAAACCATGTCAGCTTTACTTTATGTGTAATGTGCCACCATCAGCTGGTGTAAGCCGTGTCACCGTTCGTAATGACGCTTCGCTGAGCTATAGCAAGCTTACCATTTCTCGTAAGATACAACATGTGAATGCAAAGAGGAGTCTATGCATTTGAAGCTCTGTACTTCTTGTGGTATTCAGGTTCAGGAATGGCGTGCAGATGTCTTCTGTTCGTAAACCGTCGTCTCTTGCTATCGCTGGGTATCCATCACTCCCATTCCACTCCTGTCGCGCTGCCCTGAACGTAATATTTGACTTATCCCGGGACATATCCTGGGGTTTCGTGATTATTGCTACAGAGCTTGTGTCTAAAATTAGCGGGATAGTTCATCAGGAAATAACTAACGCACGCACCCCGGTGGAGCATATTGCAGACCATACCGTAAGATCTCGCGAAATTCGAACACTTTTGACTTCGCTAGCGTCTCTTAGCCCGCCACAGCCGGGGCGGGGATGGGCGGCAGAACAAGCCCCCCACTAAAAATAGGTGGGCGGCTTGTTCCCATTTCCAACCTCATCCCTCCCTAGAAGCTGCTTCTGACACCCTGTGAAGATGACCGCCGCCGCCGGCTTCGTGGATATCATATGTGTGTTTTTGGTGTTGAAGAGGATTAGCAGGCTATTTGAGACTAACTAATTAGATGTCACAGATGACTTCGAGGCCGCGGCGTGCTTCGAGGTCGGACAGACCTACCGCCTTGAGTACCGACTCCCCTCCTCGCCGGGTCAAGAAGAGGGTATTTCCCTAGCAAAATCGGGCTCTCATTACGGCTGGATCAGGGTGCGCAGTAAGAAGCCCGTTGATGATGTCTTGAAGAAAGGGAAGTCGTGTTTTTGCAAGGTAGAAGGCAAAGGAAAGAGGTGGAGGAAGATAGACCCGAGGTTAGGAAAGGAACGTGAATGGCAAGAGGGAACGGCCTTCTTTTGGCAAGCCGACGAGGTCAATAAGACTTCTGAACCTACTGTACCAATTACCACTGGTAATGGCACCCAATACCATTTTTTACGGCCCGTGCACCTCCCTCTTTCGGATTTTTTGGGTTTGGGTCGGAACACAAGAATATTTGGTCCGTGCGCCCTCTCCAACTTCCCAGGACCCCGGCGCTGATTCCCTGTCACCGCAAATAGGAAGCGGGCTTTGGGTCGGAATACAAGAATAGCGAAATAGGAAGCAGAGGACGAATACTCTCTCGAAATCTCATTTTTGATCATCTTTATATCTTTTGGAATACCTTGTAGCCACTGGGCGGAGATCCACGCCTTTGGCGGATGTCTGGTNGTCGCGAGGCGGCACGTTGAAAGGCTGAAAGTTGAAGCCGCGGTCTTCAGCTGGGGGAAACTCAGGCCGGCATGTATTATCAGCCGCTTTCTCGCGGCTGCTGTTTTCTTATGTTATGAAACTATTGCCATCATAGGTATTGACTGCCGATATCTTAGGAGGTATCTTTCGGGAGGACATTGCAATGAACAAAATGAATTATGTGTGATTTTAGCTGTGAAGGGTCTGAGAGGGGTTTTTGGGTTCCCCGCAGGTTACCGTCACAATGACAGGGTGTCAGACAACTGGCTCCACAAGGATCATTGATGGCACCAGTCAATTGATGAGAATTATCTAAGGAGCAAGAACTCAATGGCAAGACGCGTTGAGTCGTGCAGCTCTTTATACACAAATGAAAGTGTTGCCTGTTTAGGCAGTAGCAGCTGCCCTGCAGGCAGCTGCACTAGTGGGGCCAGGGCTTGATATGCGACACAGGGGTGATGTGGAGCGAGGTACGGAATGGAGGTTTATGACAGCCGATGGGATAGTGAGCTTTGGAGCTACAGTCACTGTAGCTACAGGAGCTTTGAGGGCCATAGCGGGGTCGGCCCCTCTATAACCGCGATTATAGCTAAAATTTGGGGCCAAAAGTCTACGAACAGATTACAGTGCGCCATATAAAACCCACTTTCACATTACATAATAAGATATTTTTATAAGTAATATATAAATAAAAATTTTTATATAATATATAAGTAATTAAAGCTAAAGAAATTATTTAAAATAAAAGCTACTTTTTTAAGTGTGAAAATGCCCTGTAAAATTTTTCTCACACTATGTCAAGTCCGCTAAGAGCCACTATAACTCCTTATAATGTCGGATACGAGGGTGGTCAGTCAAGATGAATGAGGATCTCAAGATGGAGAATAGATTAGTGATTGATCCAACTCTCTCCTGTCGTTTTCGTCCTTCCTCGTCCTCATTATATTCGACGAGACGAGGCTGTGATACGAGACCTGCCGGACCTGCAACAGATCTGTAACACCACTCTGACTCTTGTGGTGCACTCCTGTGACAATCTGGGTAGAGGCATATGCAACATATAATTCCCACTATATTATAGTGCTTAAAGTAGTATATCTTTCTTTTCTTTTTTTACCTATAACTTATATATTATATAATAAATAATAATATATTATTATAAAATTATTTTATAAATTTTTAGTTATTTATCTATAATATATATTTTTCTTATAATTTTGCCTCCTTAATTAAAGTTTAAATAGTTATTTTAAATAGTTGAAAAATAGCAATTTAAGGTGGTGCACTGCATTCTGTTTGCAGACTTTTGGCCCTTAATTTTATAGTGGCCACAGCACCTAAGCTCCCTCTCGTCGCGGCCGTCAAGATGCCCCAGTTGAAGCCATCGCCGTTATGTGGCAGGGAGGGGAGGCCTTCTTCTGGGCCGAGGAGGATATTGACGACGAAGAACTACTTCATAACTAAGGTACAACTATCCCTTCAATTGTCGAAAACCTCCGTAGAGGCCACTACAGGGGTGTCTAGCCAATTAAAATCCAAACATGAAAGGTACATTACTTCCCACCTAAATTAGCCTAGGATAGAAGTCCCAACAATAATCTGAGTTACAAACCGCGACATCGCATTGTTGAAACAAAAATGGGTTACCCCCAGAAGACTGTTGAGGCTTATACTTCAACACGCATTGCTTACATCCTTTCGTTGATTGTCGGTGCTGCTGCCCCCTTCTGTTATTACTGACCGGCGCCAACGGCCGCCTCGAGCTCCTCGACCTCGGCTGCCCAAGGCGATAACCCTGACAGGCTACGCAGTCCGATTTTTTCCCTCTTGCGATAAATTCATGCTGTGCAATAGGCGTAAATTCGTCTCCGGTCCGAAACTTTCTCCTTGACTGACTGGTC
>WESZ01000014.1:428442-699786 GCA_011033785.1 Fusarium cf. falciforme | reverse complement strand
ACTAAATGCCCGGCCGCGCTAGCACTCTTACCCTCTTATATATTTCTTCTTTTATAATTATCTCTTTATTCCCTTTATATTATTAGCTACCCTTTAGTTCCTAGGCAAAATCCATATCTCTCTTTATTATAGCAGAATATAAATCACGCCCAATGCTCATAAGGGCCTCAAGGGCTAAATCACGCCTGATTTATATTTTGCTATAAGAAGCCTACCTTGCCTTACTTCAGGCCCTTAAGACCACTAAAACCATTTAATTAATTAAAACTACTCACTATACTCTTCCCTAGATATCTTAATCACTACCTAATAGGTCCTTATATTATGGCCGGGCTTACCGCATATACTACAGCGCCAAACACCCGGTCTAACTGACCTTCCTCGACCACTACTCCTCGACGATTCCGCCACTACCTACGCATCCATATCCATTTAATCAATTACTTGCCTGCCTTCCTCTACTATCATTACCCCTCTTCGCTATAGTCTAGTCCTTTTTGCCCTCCGGCGCCGGCTTAGTATCTCATTCGCCTCTCAAAAGTCTTTATTCTTAGCAGTCAATAAAGCAACCTTATACATAATAGCCTTTATTCCCTTTACAAGAGACTATATAGCTTTAAGAATTGACTCTAGAGAGCTACTTTTATGCCTTCTGATTCGCCTCTCAAGGAATTAAGACTAAGATCTAGCCTCAATTACTATCTTTGAGGTCCTTGAGGTCCAAGGGGTAGAGGGTCCAGCCCCCTCCTCAGCAGGCATTGGAGTCCGTAGCTACACATCAAGCTTTAAGACCACAATTTCTAGGTCAAGAGGAACAAGGCTAGCTCCTTTAAAAGCCCCCCTAATATTTCTTTCTATCATAGTAGCCTCGTGTGCTGCATAGAAGGCCAGAAAGAACTCGGTCTTTAAAACGTGGGTTATAGAGCATCTAATCAATCGCTCTATTTCTCGACCATAAGCTCGCTTTAGCACGCTAAAGCACCCAACATCAAGGGGCTAGAGTAGATAAGAGGAATAAGGCGGCATACAAAGCCAGATAATCTTCTTTTCCTCACAATATCTCTCAAAGTCAATAGACTAGTGACTTTCATAGCCATCGAGGATCAAGAGACGATAAGAACCAATTAATCGATTGGTTATACACCGGTCAAAGTACTTAAGCCACTCGAGACCAATCTCATTATCGGTCCAGCCATTTTAGGTCATCGCAATAGCCCAATCGCCCGGGAGGTTACTTTCTCGGTACCAGCTAGCAAGGTAATATTAGCCCGCACTGATAATAAACGGCTAGATCACCTAGCCTTCCGCATTGATCGCTTAAATGACCGTAATCCATTCCCGGTTTCCAGGCTACACTGATTTCGGCTTTAAACGCCTTTCTGAGCCTATGACAACCATTCCGCTTACAATCATACCCATAAGAAAGCCAGTCTCATCAAAGTTATAGATATCATTTAATCGGATGCCATACTTCGCGATTATATTCGCCACAAGCCAAAACTAATCACAGATAATAATTAGATCTTCGCACTTAGCTCTCTAATAGTCATATTTACGGAAAAAACGCGTCTTAAGGTCTAGGTATCACTTAACGAAGTTATAAGCCCAACGCGTGCCAACTAGTAGCGCATCGCGGTCGGCAAGCAATTAATCAGCCATATCTTTAACACCACATAGCCAGGGGGGAAATCCTCGCAAATCTAGGTCAAGAATAAAGTAAATAAGGACCTCTTCCTCTAGATCAGATAGCCTACGTGATTTCGTGATAGTATCTCGCCTAGAAAGAATGCCCTGCTGCCGACGCCAGAGCGTTATTAGATTGACTGTATAGATCGTTGCAGCGCGTCAGAGCTTTAATTTTAGGTCATTTTAAAGGGCCTAAAGGGCAAGAAGCATTCTAGCCTCATAATTAGATTATAACATACTANGAAAGAATGCCCTGCTGCCGACGCCAGAGCGTTATTAGATTGACTGTATAGATCGTTGCAGCGCGTCAGAGCTTTAATTTTAGGTCATTTTAAAGGGCCTAAAGGGCAAGAAGCATTCTAGCCTCATAATTAGATTATAACATACTAGGTGGTTAAGAATCAATTGATTAAATAGATAAGGTATAGGTTAAGGGATTTTTGTTTCACTCGCTTGTCTATTTCACTCGCTTATCAAGTACGTTATAAATTAATAAAAAGACTTTCTAAGAGTAATAACTCTATATCCCTAAGTATATTTTAAATCTTTAAGATACCTTTACTTATATAATTAATTATTTTTTTTACCCCTATTAATTACTTATAGTTTATAAAAAAAGGGAAAATAACCTACTTAATAGCTTAAATTAAATATTATAAAAAAATAAAAAGCTTCCTTAAGAAAAATAAAATTAGCCCTAATATAATTAAAAAGCTATATAACTCTAAGTAGCTATTTCTTTTTAATTATAATAAAAATAAAACTATTAAGACCTTATTACCTTTAAATACCCTAATATATTAAATAATTATTAATTAATTAAATTAAAGCTTAAAAAAAATAAGTTTTAATAATATTATTATAATAACCTTACTTATAATATATTATAAAAAGAATATATATTAGCTCTATAATACTTATATTAAGACCTAGAGAAAGATAAAGAAATACTTCTTAATAATTTAATGTTATTAATATTATAAATACTTAGGAATAGCCTTAAGAAAGTTATTATAGCTATATAATATAAAATTAATATCTAAAAGAAGAAACTAAAATATAACTCTAATAAAAAAAAGCTTTTACCTTTTTTCCTTAATAACTATAAGAGAGTCTTAATAAACTATAATATAAGTTTTAAAGAGATTTAAAAGTAATATAAGGTCTATAAAAAAAGAAAATTCTTTATAAGATTTTTTAAGTTTAAGTATAATAAATACTTTACTATATTTATATAAAATAAGATTAAAAGTAATTTTTAATACTTTAATATAATATTAATTAATTAAAAGCTTTATATAAAGCTTACATTTATTACCTAATAGAAATACCTTATAAGTATTAATTAATTATATTACTTTAACTTTTATTTAATCCCTTTAATTTTATAATAAAAAAAATCAAAATATAATCTCCTTAATATATTTTATCTCTTTTAAACCCTTAAAGGACTTATAGAAATAACTTTAAGTAAATTAATTACAATTTACCTTTTTATAGCCTTAAATATTAATAAAAGTCAAAAAGTATTTTTATAATTATTTAATTTATTAGTCTATAATTAGCTATTAGACTTATAGACTAAGGGAGAAAAGCCTAGGGATATCTTATATAATAATAACCTAGAGGGGATTTAAGGTATTTATTAAATTATAATCTTTAATAAACTAAGAATTAAAAATAATTATTTTTAATATATAAATATTTATAATAAAGTTATAATAAAATAATAATCCCTCTATATAGATTTAATTAATTATAGTCTAATTAAATTTACTTAAAAAGTACTCTAAGATTAACTTTATATTAACTAAGGAGGATATATATTAATAAATATAAGGGATATTAGCTATATTAGTAATTAATAATCTTATTACTTAATCTTAACTCCCTAGGGTAATCTAAGTAATATAATAAAACTTCCTTAAGGACTAAGGCTATTTATAATCCTTAACTCTAAGGTTATATTTTTTAATCTCCTTATATAATTAATTAAATAATATATTAACTAAAATATAAAAATTATAAATAACTTTCTAATTTATTAAAAAAAAATAATTATTTTAGCGAATAATAAGAAGCTTAACTTAAAAATAAAAAAGCTAATAATAAAACTAATTAATTTAAGGCTTAAAGCTTAAAAGTAAACTAATAAATCCTTAATTTTTATACCTTTTAATTAAAAGGATTAGCCTTAGACCTTAAGTAAACCTTTTAAGAATTTATCCCTAGGAATCCTAAAGTAATTATAACCTTTATTAAATAATAGCTTTAAGTATTAATAAAATAAAAGCCTTTTTTTATTTAAGGGTATAAAAGATATAACTATAAGGTAAAAACAATTAGGTTTATCTAATTAAATAATAATTAATTATAAANTTTTAATTAAAAGGATTAGCCTTAGACCTTAAGTAAACCTTTTAAGAATTTATCCCTAGGAATCCTAAAGTAATTATAACCTTTATTAAATAATAGCTTTAAGTATTAATAAAATAAAAGCCTTTTTTTATTTAAGGGTATAAAAGATATAACTATAAGGTAAAAACAATTAGGTTTATCTAATTAAATAATAATTAATTATAAATAAGGTTAAACTAGAGATAAGTATTTCTATATTATTAAAAAAGGGCCTTATATCTATAGCACTAAAGATTTTATTTATTTAAATTATATAACTAATAAAGGATCTATATTAAAATAAAAAGTAATTAAGGTAAGGATAAAAATTATATTAATTAACCTAGGGGAAAAGAGTTAGCTTAATATAATATATAGCTAGCCTATATAATAATTATTAACTAGTAATTATGCTATTTACCTCCCTAATAAGATAATAAGGCCTTTATAATAAGATAAGCTTCTAGCTATTATTACTTAGCCTTAGATATTTATTATAATATTAAAAGAGAGCTAAGATAAGAAAATAAAAAAATAATAAAAAAATAAAAATATTTAATTAATTAATCTATAATAGCTATAAGCCTAATATAATACTAAGTAAGGCGCGATAGAAATAATATATAAAGAAAAAAAATAAGTTTAATAAGGCTTTTTAAAAACTATAAAGATAAATATTAAAGCCTTATAGGGAGCTATAAGTTAAAGAAAATAAATACTAAGCTATTTTAAGCTATTAAGTAATTTCTTATATATAAAAAAGGAATTAAAGGCCTTAGACCTTTAATTATTATTATCTTCTTTATTAATTAAGTTAAAAAAGGGAAGCTTTAAGGCTTTCTTTTTTAATATAATTATTATTATTATTAATTAATTAATTACCTTTATTATTTTCTATAATATTAAGGTTATAAAAAAGTATATATAATCTCTCTTTAAAAAGTTATTAAAAAAATATATTAAAAGATTTTTAGCTATATAGTTAGTATATTTTATTTTCTCTAATAAATTATAAGATAAGGTTTTATATTAAGAGAAATATTTTATTAATAAAAAATAAAACTTAATCTTAATAACTTTTTTATATATTTATTTTTAGTCTTAATTTTAATAACTAAATTAAAAAAGAGCTATAAATATAAGAAATAAAAATAAAAAAAATATATAAAAAAAAATAAAAAAACCTTTTTATTATAGCCTAAGAGACCTCTAGACTATATAATAGAAAGGACCTATTCTATCCTATTAATTATAATAGATTAAGGCAGATTATGCCTTATAGATTATAATCCCCTTTAATCTATTAAGTAGAATTATAATAGCTTAGGCACTATAATCTATAATCTATTATAACCTACCTTATTATATAAGTATAAAAATATACTTACTTATACTTCTTATATAATAGCTATCTTAGCTATTAATATAACTTAGTTATACTTAATACCTTTAAGTATATTACTAGACGTAACTTATACTCTTATTACTTAGAATATGCCTAGTACTCTCTACTAATATAAACCTAGTATAACTAGGTTTATCCTTTAGGAAATATATAATTATTATACTTTTATTAAAGACCTTAAAATACCTTATAGATTAATTAGTTATTATATAGCTTAAAGATTATAAAAAGCTACTTAAATATAACTTAAAGTTATTAATTAAAGAGACTATTATAATTAATATAAATAATAAGCTTAAAATAATTAATATAAGTATTTAATTTTATATAAAAATAATATTAAAATAATAAATTAAATAAATAATAAATTATTTTATTTACTTAATATAAATTAATTAATATAATTATATCTTAGGCTTAATAAAAAAAACTTATATAAAAAAGATTAAAGGTATTTATATAAAAAAATATATTAATTTAAAGCTTTAAGGAAAATAAATATAAGATTAACTTATAAGTATAAGCTAAAAGCTTAATAAGGTATTAATATAATATTTTATTTATTAATATATACTTTATAAGAGCTTATTAAAAAAATAAAAAGATTATAAGGGTATAATATAGTATTTTCTTTTATAATTTATATAATAAAATAAAAAAAGAATTTAAAAAGTAAAAGTACCTCTTATAAAAGGCTTATTATATTATATAAAACGCTAAATACCTCTAGATTTAAAGTATTAATTAATACAATTATCTTAAGCGAAAATAACTCTAAGATAATATTAAATAGCTAAGTAAAAGGGATTATTTTATTAATAGCTTAAGCTATAAATAAAGCTTTAAAGGAGGTTTTTTTATTAAGTATTTTTTATAATATGTATAATAAGCGAGTATTATAAATAAGTAAGTATTATAAAAATCCCTTACCTAATATCTTTTTTATTTAATTAATTAATTCTAAACTACCTAGTATGTTAGGCTCTAATACTAAGGCTAGAAGCTTTCTAGCTTTTTTAAGCCCTCTAAAATACCCTAAAATTAAATATCTAATACGCCGCAGCGATATATATAATTTATTATTATACCTTATATTACTAATAGTAAGGTATTTAATCTTAATATAATATTATCTCTAATTAATATAAATTATTTAATCTAAAAGAAAATATCCTTATTTATTATATTTTTAACTTAGGTTTATAAGGATTTCCCTCATAGCTATATAGTATAAAAGAAATAATTAATTAGTTACTTATTAATTATAATATCTTACTAATTAATATATAATATGCCTATAACTTTATAATAAAAAATTAAAAAAAGGCTATGAGATTAATATTAGAATATAATAATATAATATATTAAAAATATATTCTTTATCATAGTTAGAACCTAGCCCTCGATGGGTTATCGTGGCCTAGATCAGTTGAGCCTTTTATGATTTTAGGCCGCTGGGCAGTGGGTGTGATCGTGGAGGCGCTATGTGCTCACCCTCAAGGTTGGGAATATTACATTTCACCCACCTGGATAACTTGTCAGATTACCGTAATGGCGTAACAGATAGCAATCAGAAAATATCAGCTCATTCCCGAGAGCTTGATGATTCCAAGAGGAGCCATCAGTTATGAGCGAGAGGTCTCAATGATAACCAACCCCCCCTCCTCCTCAAAAAAAAAGAAAAAACAAAAAAATACGACATTGACTTTTAGATAATCTTGACTGGTATATTAACGCTGTCATAGTTTCCTCCACAGATACCTTTATGGTCTCCACTACCCTATATATCATTGGGTTCTTTGATATTGTGGCCCTTATGCCCATGAAGCTGTTGCTGTGAAGCTATCACAATGATGGCAACAAACCTGCCGACAAGTCTGACTCATTAAGATTAAGATAGTAATGAGTCGAGCCCGCACCATTCCATACGACCATCTCTGGAGCCTCTCCGGTAAGCTGCCTAGAATGCCGGCTTTGTAAGCCCTCGAACCAACCTCTGAACCTTCAGCTGCTTCGGGGTTTCCTTCCTTGCAGTCTCGCCTACCGATATCGATGCAATGGGAAAGCACCTAGATAGTACGCAAATACTGAAACTTGCGGTACCATCATCAGTTGAAGTTCGGCCCTTAATGGGAGCCAAGAGATAATCACTATCATCATTGTGTTAAACGGTGGCGCCATTGATGCGTCTGCTCAGTATTGACCACAGCACCCAGAGATCAGAATACCCAAAGCGAGGCCAATAATACCAACCTAGCCTAGGGTTTTCTGTGTCAGTTATCCCATTAAGGGCCGGGCTTCAACGATATCAAACAACACAACATCAACACTTCATAGCTTTATAGCCCAATGCCAACACAGTGTCATAGAATGGACAGGTCTCGGTGCGCGCCACTCATGGTAAGCCGATCACCGTACACATGGATGCTACGGTTCTTTAATATTCAGATAACAGCCATGTGTAGTTATCCTTGTCGTAATAGCCCAGGATAATTACTGGAGTCCTCTTTATTGCCCCAGACTGAGCTTCATACAGCGAACTAGATTACAGGCAATCTAAGAGACCAAAAGTACGACCCGAAGTCCATCTATCGGCCTCCATAACAGACAGATAGCCGTGATTGCCATGGAACGTTTTCTAAGCAGGCCCATCCGCCAGCAAGCAGCTCATTCTTCTGGTAGCAACTGCCCTGACCGAATTCGGCATGATTAGCGCCAGTCATGTGCCACAGACATGTCAAAGAGCACGCACAGCTTGAGCGTATTTGAGGATGCAGTGTGCACCGTGGGCGAAGAACCCGACACCGTCATCTGCCCGGCCTCGCTTTGCGTGATGTTGAGACTCTCGGCATGAAGCTACTGTGTTACAAAACACGATTAATATTATTCCACCACCACGTAGATTTAAGATATTGAGCAGACTTGATGGTTCATCGGGCATATGCTAACTGATTTGATTCAATTTTCTTCCGTCAGAACGCGTCAGATTGAGAGCGAAGGCTTGGCGACGAGCCTCAACATATCGATGCAACTAGCAGGAGGAGCCAATAACACTCTGGGAGAGTAAGGATACCCTCACGCACGGATATTCGCCCTACCGCTGAGAGTCTCACCCCGCTCAAAGGAATCTTCTGTAAGTTTAAATCAGGGATTTAGGGCGTAGCAAAAGCCTGAGCTACCGTGTTATGGAGGATTGTGTCACTGTATCTACGAGATTAGGCCCGAGTATTGAAAGCTCAACATGGCCATCATGTTTCCTGCCGGAAATGGAGATCATCAAAATGGCATGGCTCGTATATCTGTTCGTGTCTGGCTCCTTGGTCATGAGAATAAATACAGTGAGTCTTAACAAGCGTCCCTTTTCCGTCTTTGCCAACATTCAGCTGAACACGGCATTCACTCAACGATTCCCCTTCCTGCACGATTGACCAGGTCGTAGGCTGTCCCGGTAGATAATTGCTTTGGCAAGGCTTGGTGCGAGACTTGGTGCAAGTCGACTTCGGCCGGTTATAGAAATTCTTCAGCTGATAAAGAAAACCACAGACCATGTCCAGTCTTTCGCTGGGGTCCTGTTTCGTACACGGGCAAAAGGCCAAGCCAGCGCAAGAAAGAGAGTAGGCGGCCAAAGACATGATTCTAGGAATAGTAGTGCCCACTAGCCAGCTTGGAAATACGTTGGTTATCACTCTATTCCATCTGACAAAAGATAAATGAAGAGGAATAGTGCTGTATATAATTTCTAACGAGAGCTAGGTTGCGTCTATGATTATATCAAGCATAAAAGTGTGGTTGGGAGGATTGCCCACAGAGGAAACTTTGTCCTGGTAACTATCAAGCTAATATCCTCTTGGTGATTAAGAAGCATACAAAGAGATTCCAGCCAACGTAAGATACCGGGTGCCCCTAATTAAATCAAGTTCTTCTTATGTAGAGGTCACCAGGCAGGGCTGTTTCCTTTATTATCTGAGCCCATCAAGCCTTGTAGGGGGCCATAGTGGTGTAGTGCAAAAGAGTAGAAATTCTCATGATATCATGCTCAAAATCCTCAATCCAAGTGGGCATCATGCTCACGGTCCATTTGCTAGGAGAATAACTGCGGCCGTGAGACAGCAATTAATCCAGCTCGGCTCGACAGAGGCATAAAAGGATGCCTCAAGCATTGAGAGCAAGCATTCAACATCTCATATCACCACTGGGAGTCTCTTTCTCTTAAATAGCGAAATGCTCACTGTTATTTATAAATGCCCCGTCGACAAAATGCCATGGGCAAAGGGCCCACCGAAAAGCGAAATGCACTTGACAAATGACGGAAAGCCCCAGTGACACGAAGGCGATAAGCCCCACGTCCACCGACTCAAAACGTTATGGGGGTTTTGCTAATCTTTTTGGAGCTCACCAACTATCACCGAACGAGGGGATCCATCATCGACTTTATCCGTCATCATAGAGAAGTGAGTGTCTGTAGCACAGCCTAGAGTGACACTGGGCAATATATTACTGCCAAACCTAGCCCAAGTTTAGTCAGGTCCAGCCACATTCTTAACTGGGTTCTTCCGGATCTAGGGATGGAATTAGACTTAAGAACAAAGCTTCAGCCCTCTCGGCATGACTTGGTTCCTTGTATGCTACCTGTCGTATGGCCGCTTGTCAATCGCTTGTGGCGCCTCGAAAACGATTAGACACAGTAACGAAGAACACTATCATCGATACATGACTGCATAAACTAGAATGATTAAGGAGCCTTTGAACCATGGACCAAATCGCAGGACGCCCTAGCCGAGCTTCAAACAGCAGCATTGCGACTCAAAAGCTATGTCTTTTACGTAGTCGATGTTAGGGTGATTCTAACTGCTGCCGATAGCTCGCCACTTTTCCCTGATTTGTGTCGCACGCTCCAAGAGGTTCTCGTTATCGATGACTTCAAGAGCGGAAGTCGCCGCTACAAGTGCTGGGGGCGTGCGGCTAAAGGTGTAACCACACGCGTTTGGGCCGACGAGGGACATGACATCCTTTGTGCCGAGGATAAAGGTTTGCGGGTACCATCCCCCCATTATGGACTTTCCCATGGTTACGATGTCGGGCTTCATGTCTTCGCCGCAGTGATAAAATGACAGGAGTTTTCCAGTCTGTCCTGCTCCTTGCCGGACCTCATCTGCAATGAACAAAACGCCATACTTCTTGCACAGATCGTAGACACCTCGGGCGTAGCGAATCTCATCCTCACTCGAGCGTGAGGTTCCGTGCAGACATTCCATGATGACGGCTGCCACCGTTTCGTGATGCTCTTCGAGGCAAGCACGCATGCCCTCCAGGTCCAGATACTCCAATGCCTTGTTGGTCGTAGGGTTAAAATTAAGAACGCTTGTCCCATCCAGGCCGTAGCTGGACCGTTGCGTAGAGCGATCCATCAATCCCCAGATGCCCATTCCTAGGCCGTGATAGGAAGATCCTACACCTAGAATCTTTAGTTTGTCGGCGGGGATCTTTCGACAGACGAGGCGGCTTGGGAGCAATCTTGCAGGCGACGTCTCCCGATTCGGTTCCTGAACTTGCGGTGGTGACCTTGTCGTAGCCAAATCGCATACACATCATTTCGCCAAAAGGGCCCCAACCCGCGTTATGGGCACAAATGTTCAACAAGTGCGCCTTGTCTAGCTGCTCCAGCATCTTCTTCTTCATGTAGGGATGGCCATGGCCCATGTTCGTTGCGCTAAACATGCCGATGAAATCAATGTATTCTTTGCCATCGCAATCCTGAGAACGTCCCGGGTCAGTATGGCGGTGGTTGGTTAACAGTGTTGAAATCTTAGCGTACCTATAGCTTGCATCCATGTGCTCTTTCCAGGAATAGTGGCGAAGGTTCGGACCCTCCAGCGCAATACTTGCGCTCCAACTCCAATAGGCGCGAGGCGTTGGCTGACAGCTTCAGGCTGTTATCGGGCATGTTGCTGGTAGCGTGAATTTGGAAAGACGGTAAAGAAGGATAGCAATACTTGTTTAGGTTCGGTGCATGGGGGTGAAGACGTAACCGACATGATAGCTAAAAACACTGAGTGTGTATAGTCATGGCGATGGGATAGTAAAGAATAACGTCTTAAAAGCGGCATGATTTTTGGAGGCGGTCATTGGCTGTTCTGGTGCGTATTTTATCCGAAAGAGGTATTGCCTCTTTGAGCAAAAGAACGATATCTAACTTATCTCTTCACCTCAGATAAGAAACCAGTGAATTTTGTTACAGGTCAGGCACATAGGTACTCCGTAAGCGGATCAGAGATGTGTGTATCGACTCGGATAACTCGGTAATCCGGATCGGATGGCAAGGTTGTGAAGATGAAGTCTTGTGCTTGGCTTCCATCTCGAATCCCCCACAGTGCCCAGGAATGAGAACACGCCTGAAGCGAAGCCAGCATATCAGTTGTGTTACGGCTGTGTTATGTTCGTTGGGTTGCTCAGAAGTCCACCCCCCACCGCTTCTTCGAGCCCTTGACCAAGCGAAGTCAGCAATATCGGCTCAATTCGCGTCGGCATTGAACGTATGAACGTCGCCACCGCGCACAAGGTAGAGAGCCTTGCTATGACGACGGAAATAATAAGTGGGATAACCTTAGGACCGAATCGGGTGTGATGTATTTTAAATGAGGACAAAACTGGTCTTGGTCACGATGTTTTTTTGGGGGCATCCTATCACGATATGACCAGCAGGAAATTTGTGAGCCCCGGCCCATGGCGGAGCGTTGCAATGTGGTCTCAGAGCCGGTGCAAGTAGGCCTATCATTGGCCTCATTGTGGAACTGTGTTTGTGCAATTGGGTCATGTGAAATGGCCTGGCTGTTGCCCGCCAAAGGGTTAAAAAATAATGGTTGCATAATCAGCGACTATGGCTATGTTTTGCGTTCCCATCACATAATCCTTGTTGAGAACTTTAGTGAGTAGTTTGTATGATGTCCTGACGCGTCATAGTGGCTTGATGAATGGGTTAATTTAGCGACCCGAGAATTAATCGTTCACCAATTATTAACGACATTTCCTGGGATGCGGTTTAAATGCAGAGCGGAGGTAGTTCGGCATAAGGGGATTGACCAAGGTTACCTGGGAGGCAAGGACAACTGAGAATTGTTGGGCCTGTGATAAGATTGGGCGCTTTGACTGGGCTGCCAGAGTACTATCTGTGGACCTCGAAAGCTTGGCTGGATCTCGTTAACGCTTTATGACGTCAGAAGCTGGCCCCACTCAGTGAGAGACGACGTTCGATAGAGATGGAAAAGTCCTCCACGCAGTGTGCTGCGCGTTATTTTCACACCCATGGCGAAACATCTACTGGCTGCTCATCGTGGGTACTCAATTCAACCTGCCGAAAAGATCGTATTAGATTGATCACCATGTTTGTGAACCTGCAAGTAGAACTGAGTGGCTAGGAGAAGTGTCAGAAGTTGATTCTCATTCTTTTGATGGCTCGGAAAACCTTGTCAGCCAAGTAATGGGATAGGAGGCAAGCCTGCGGATTGTTCTGAACAGCAGATTGTCTGTTCGTGCATGTTCCAGACCTTCCTCGGCGCCACGAGGTTCAAAATTCGAGTATACATGTTGAAACCCATACCGTGGAAAGTCTGCTGGTCAATGTTGCTGAATATTGGAAGCTTCTGATCAAAACGGGCAGGTTTACGGTGTTCTACAGCATTGGGTCTTGATGCTGCTGTGTGTCTCTTCCTGTGTTCTTTGGTCATGCGTATGACGGATACGGCATTGAAAAAGAAGAGCAGAACGGACTTCGCACCAGCCAGGTCTGAATTTGAGCACGGGGAACCGCCGTCTCGATTGCTTCCAACTCCCACCTCTCAAAGCCCTGAGCTCTCCTGCATTGTGGGAGTCCTGGTTCCCTGCCTCTCCTCTACTCCAGACAAAAATTTTCGTTCTCTCGTAGCAGGTACTGCACAGAGGGTGGCCTGTCTTGTTCGGCCCGAAAGAATACCAACTTAGACCTGGGAACACGGCTCGATGTAACTAGTTAAAATTTAAACTTTGCAATCGAGTTAGCAAGTATCCGCTCGTTAAGGAGCCTTAGAACCTCTATTTTTTTTTTTTTTTTTATGTGGCAAGACACCTAAGTGCCTGATGGTCGCAGCTTGGCAACCTCATTGGTCAAAAGAAGATGCGATGTCGTTGTTACTGAGCGCTTCTTGGGGAAACTAACTGTGAGGGCTTTGATGGTGCACGGACCAATGTCGCGTCGCGGATCCATCAGTACCCGTTGGCTCATGTGGGCCAAGGCCCAGGCGAGCCAACCTAGCAAGCTAGGTTAGCTATAAAATTATAATATAGCCATAAAATTATAATATAAACCCCGCACTTAATAATATCCTTATTTATATATAATTACTACCTATTTTAACTATATATTATAATACCAACTAGTAAAAAATATCTCTCTTATATCTCTCTTTATTATATTAAGTAATATAAATCTTAAGGCCGCCTAGGAAGTTATAGCATTATATATATAGTATACCTAGGGCCTCTATTATAACACCTCTACTAATATAACCTAATTACTCTTACTTTATACTACTAATATATACTACCCTAGGTCCTTTTTTGCCTCTATTTAAAGGATTATAAGAAGGCTAAAGACTAGATCTATGCCTTATTAAGTTAATAAATTATAAGTCCTTATAGATAAAGAAGATAAAGCTATTATTACTTTTATTATATAGATAAAAAGGTTAAGATTTCTTACCTCTAAAGCTAAAATTAAGGATATTATTATAACCCTCTATTAATATAAGAATCTTAATATTAATCTAATTAATAAGATATAATATTCTTACTTTTATATTAATTATCCTAAGCTTAAATAAGTATTTCTTAAGGTAATAAAATAATCTTATAAGTCCTAAGAAGCTAATAATTTTTATAACTTTTAATAATAATTTAAAAGCCTAACTAAGATTATTTAGAGTTATAAGATTAATACCTCTAAGTATTAAAATATTAATTAGGCTAATATTAAGATTAAGATCCTTAGGGAAAATANAGTTATAAGATTAATACCTCTAAGTATTAAAATATTAATTAGGCTAATATTAAGATTAAGATCCTTAGGGAAAATATTAAAATTCTTATTATATAAATAAAATAAAAAATAAAAAAATAATTTTTTTTTTTTTTAATTATAAGATTTATACCCTTATTAATATAAATAGCGCTATAAGTAATATAATATTACTATAACTTATCTTTAAGATATTTCTAACCTTAGATTAAGTATATATAAAGACTAATTTTAATATTTATTTTATTTAATTTAATATAGCTTTCTCTAATAATAAGATAATTCTTAAGTAAATAATATATTTTAATTAATATTCTAAGGTAAAGTCCTTTATAATATAAAGTTATAAAGTAATTTTTAAGGAGTAATTTAATTATAATAAATTTCTTAGAGATCTTATATATAAGTATATTTAATATAATATTCCTTCTATCTTTTATGCCCCTAATATAATAATCTAGCGCCTTATTATCTTTAATAGGTTTATAAGATATAAAGTTTTTATTATTAAAAAATATTATATAAAATTCTATATTATTATAGCTCTTTTATTACCTTATTTTATATATATATTATAATTAATAAATATTAAAGTCTTTTAATTATTAAAAAATATATATTAAAAGTATCTTATTAAGTAGCTTTAAAAAAGAAATATTTCCTTTTTTTATATTAATTTTATTTATAGCTTTTAGGTAAATTATAAGTCTCCTTTAATATTAATATAGCTATTAAGTTAAATTATAAAATAATAAGTCTTTAAGAAAAGATTTATTATATATAATATTATCTTAGGGTTTAAGAAATTAGGTATTTATTTATTAAATCCTAAGCTAGGAATAATATACCTTATTAAAAAGTAGTTTTAGGCAAAATAAGCTATTAACTTAGCCTTTGCCTTACTTTTTTTTTATAATTTTTACTTCTAGATTATTATAAATACTACTAAATATCTCTTAGAGTATTATAATAATACCTTTAGCTCTCTAATATATATTAAGCTTTATTAAATATACAAGGTTATTATAAAAGCTATAATCCTTAAATTTATAATTATTACTTATATTAATAATTACTAGGCTTAAATTAAGAAAAAATATAATATTAAGAATAAAAAGAAAAAAAAAATTAATTAATAATTATAATTATAATATTAGTTTATAAGAGATTTAAGAGTAATAAGAAGAAATTATTATTAAAACCTAGTAAAAAAAAAAAAGATATAGGTCTAGTCTACTTATAGCCTTATTATATAAGAGATAAAAAAAAATAAAAGATCTTTAATAATAAAATAAAAAGACTATAATTAATAATATAAAAAAGAAAATATTATAAGCTTAATAGCTAAAATATATAAGAAAAGATATTAAGTATTATTTTATAGAAATATAATACTTAATTATATATTAAATCCTCTCCTAAAAGCCTAATAGTTTTATAATAAATATATAATTACTATAAGAAATTAATAAAGCTATTTATAATATTAGTTTTACCTTAAAGCCCCTTAGTATAATAAATTAGATTACTCTCGTAAGAAGTAATAATAATATTATTTTCTACCTTAATCTAGCTCTTATTAATAAAAAAAAATAATAATAAAAAACTCTCTCTATTTAAATCTCCTTTATATTTACTTAAGATACCCTTATTACTACTAATTATAGCCTTATTGCTATAACTATTATGTTTACCGTCTAAACCCCCCTCTACGCTATGCCTAATATAGCCTTAATACTATATATTAGAAATATAGAGGATCAAGAGTATTATTATAAAAGCAAAAGCTATATAAGAAACTAGCCTAGGGGGCTAAAGAGATAATCTTATAGCTAAATTTATATAGCGAAGTATCTAGAAAGGTAGCGGCCTTAGAGGCTTAGGTAATAGCTTCTATTATAGATATTATTAATATTATTAATATTATTATATTAGGCATTACTAATTACTTTAATTTACTCTTTTTACCTTTAAAAATCACTCTCGATAGCTTCTAAAACTTAGAGGATAAAAAAGGCAGCTTTTCAAGGGGGAAATCAGGGCCCCATAATATATCATAATTTTATAGCTATATCATAATTTTATGGCTAACCTAGCTTACTAGGTTAGCTCGCCTGGGCCTTGGCCCACATGAGCCAACGGGTAAGTAGACCGACCCCCCACCTTTCCGTGCTCCGGCAAGCATGCCGGGTCGACCTCGGAGCTACCCGGCGCTCGGGACGGAGCAAGTCCGGAGCCGGTATTTGTCCAGAAGCCGGATCGGGATAAACATCGAGGGAGATCACTAGACGTCATCGGATTCATGTGTTTATCGACAATAGATTCATTGTAAAGAGACGGGGTCAACCTCCCTGGACGGTTTGTGTATAACTAGGCATGTTTCGCTGCTGGGAAGAATACAAACGATGTTGCCCTGGTAAAGATCCATTAGCCATGTTACCGCCCATTCAAATGATGCAGCCTCGAGCGTCATGAGAACGCCAACTTAGAATCGTCCAATCGTTAGTTGGTAACCTGTACTGACTGTGAAAGATTGAGTAATGAGAAATGAAGGTGATGAACCTCGCCGTCCTGGTGATGAGCATGTGCACATAAGACAACAGCCAATGGAACCCAGCAAGTTTGACATTGGCGGCTGAGTGACGTGTTTTAGTATCGGCGGCAGCTCCATGTCAACATGGCGAGTCATTTAGGTGTTAAGTACATCCCCGTCTCGTTTTCAGCCAGATACCCTTTGGCCAAAAGCTGTGTCGTGTCGGATGAATGTTAGCAAGTCGGTCAGCAGGCCACCATGAACTATTCAATACAATGGGCATGGCTGAGAGTGGTGACTGTAAATGACCTGTAGTTAAGAGTTGAGCAGGGTATGGTATAAAGAGATTTCCATTTCGACGAAATCAAACGGTCCGAAGGTGAGGAGAAAGTTATGAAACAATTGTTACCCCTAACAATTAGCTGCAGGGGATAGGGATAAACATTATGATCCTCCCTGTATAGCAGGAGCATGTTGATGAGAAAGATACCAAGCATCCACGATTCGTCACTTCACGACCAAGCCGGTGACATTCACGGCGCCACGGGGACGACTGCAGTATCTGCTTATCATTCAAGACACAGGGGCGCGATATTTGCTTTGAGGTTTCGATGTCTGCGGAATGGGATCTTAACGCCATCATGTGTTAATACTGATTGTTTGTATTATGATAGATTCCCTCCTATAACAACGTCATCATGATGAACACAGCAAGACTGTCTGCCACAGATGTCAGTGGAATTGGCGAGCCATCTTTGCCGCCAGTGTAACTGGAAGCAAGGAAGTCTAAACGGTCGAGGACAAAAAGGTCCAAGGCGCATACCTAGTCTGGTAACGGAAATCGGAGTTGGTATTGTTTCCAGCCTTGGTTGAGTCGGACTTGATGCAATTGAGAATTACTGATAGCTACTTCATGGTTCAGGGCTTCTGATAGGACCTTGATCCTAGCATATCAGAGTCTTATGAGAAACTACCTAGGGCCTGACCAGGTCAGGAGCACGATGGCATCGCCATCGCTGCCTTAGATATGGGAAATGATAATATAGGGACAATCGTGGATTAATCATGAGTTTGCAAAGCTATAGGATGTGGACATTGTTAAGACGAGTGATAATAGCCGTGGGTGAGCATCAAGGTAGCTTCCAAGGATGCAAACATTGTTGATGTTGTTCAATGGGGAGGTGTAGACGTCAAGGAACTAAGCTATTCTATACAGAGTCTTTTAGAACATTAGCGTCTGTATAGTATGTAATATGTATAGAGCCGCTTAGAGCTGGTATTTATAGTTGCTAACCCGTCAATATGCTCCAAAATCACACCGAGGTCACCACGAGCAACACGTAGCCAATATGTACTCATAACGAGTTTCAGACTGGCGTGTAGATCCTACAACTGCTTAGTCCTAACCGCTATAAGCGCAATAATCCAAGTTATCCGGCTTGTTTCCCGCCCATTCAGGGAATGGCACCGACTTCCCAGAACCACCAAAAACCGCAAAAGTAGCGATAAAGACCATGACCTGAGTACCGCCATCTAGCGCCGCAGACACAAGATAATTCCACTTGACGAACGCCTTTGGCCGGTATCGTCGAAGATAAAATTGACCAAAAGCACCCAAAATGTAGTAGCTTGTGATAGAAGCATTGAGTCCGACAAAGAGGTAGCCGAGATACCAGAGGATAATAGAAGAGTTCAAGTATGGCCAAATCTTTGACTTGGGGAAAAGCCGATGCATGATGTAGAATGGCAACGGGGCGAGGAAACCGATGAAGAAGGCGATCGTGACCCATTGGTAACGAGCTCCGATGGAAAACATCTTCGGGGCGATGGACCAAGCGATGGCCAGGGTGTTGAACTGTTGAATCTGGGCGCCGGACCAGATGTTGGTTCCTTCAGCTGACTTGAGAATGGGGGATTGGTTGTCGACGATACTAACAAAGGTCAGTGTGGGCCGAGCGTGGAGCAGGATGACAAGAGGTACCTGATCATCATCACGTAGTTAAGAAGAGCTCCAAGGATGCAACCAATGACCTGTGTAGTGAAAGTGGCCTTGGGAGATAGCTTATTTTGTTGGGCGAGCTTAAGATCGCGAAGCAGAAGGAAGCCCTGCGTGAGAGCGTTATAGGTATAGGATGTGAAGTACATGTTTGCTAAGATGAAGTTAGACGCAATCAGCAGAAACCTAGTATGCGACTTACCCAAAGGGCGACCCGGAAACATGTAGCCTGCAAGCATCTGGAAGATAGGCTGAAGGTTGAAACCAAACCCAGTGATGGCATACTGGGCACCAAAGAAGACTAGGAAGATACCCAACAAGATAGTTGCCAGAATGAAGCCCCACCATGGAAGTGTAGACTTCATAACGTACAAGCACGCAAGGCCGATGATGAAACTGGCAGCAAAAATGATGAAGTACCAGCTGTTTGGAACTTCGTCGTAATCCAGCATGAGTTTGTAGTGAGGATCGATGGTCAGGTCATCCCGAAGCTTGGACTTTTCCTCCTCGGTACGACGGCCAGTCTGTCTCCAGAAATAGTAGTTGTCGGGGCGTAGCAACTTCTTGAGGTTGGCAACGGTGATCCATGCCCATCCTAAGCTGACTTCCGCATAGTTCCAGAGGAGCATGTGTACCAAGGTAGCAGTCAGCCCGGCGTTCGAGGTGATGAGATAGTTGACATATGTTGCCGTCAGGTACGGGAGACCTGTTTCATCGACTGCCTTGTTGTTTACGGTGAAGTCGGGGTTCATGATGGCAGTTTCGTTGTATGGGTTGGAACTCGTTGTGTTAGAACTTCCATCGTAGAGCAGTTGCGACATGAAAGGGAAATCCTTGGCTCTCCAAATGTTGCTGTAGTAGAGACCCATGGAAATGGCGATGCCTCCAAGATAACCGATAAAGCTGTTGAACAGAGTCTGCAGTGGCATCCATAGGGGTGATCCGAAGCCGGCGATATAATTCCAATCGAAGCACACACTCAAAAGGCCCATACCCTCATTACCCTGTGAGCCGCCGAAGAGGTTTGTGAACACAAGGCTGCTTCGATCGATGAGGCAGAAAATGGACACAGCCGAGAGGAGCGGAAAGATATACTATGCTTCATTAACCTCTATCAATACAAGTTTGAACGGATGATCATACCTCAGGGAACCATTCCCAGACGAAAATGGCCACAAAAATGATCCAAAAGACTTGGAATCGTTTTCTGGTCTCTGACTTGGGCTTGTGTAGGGTCTCCATAACTGTCGTAATAGGAAGGTTGGCAGGATACAACATCTTGGTCGGGTAGAGGAGAACAGTCCTCATCATACCCGCAATCCCATACCCGATTAGTTGAGAAGAGAGGGTAATGAAGATGCCTGCGGCTTGATTGGGGTAACCTCCATACCACAGCTTCTGTACCGACAAAGCCTCAGTCGACAGGGCCGAGACGGACGCAGCCGATGCCATGAGAACGGCGGCAGTATGTTCCTTTCGGTTCCAGGGGTGTGGGTTGAGAAAGCGTCCGATGGCTCCCTTTCTGGGGATGATATGTGCTAGACCCGTTCCGAGCGTCTCAGCAAGGACTGTCAAGAACATGACAGACACGTATACGACCTGGGGCTTGAAGTACATGATTTCCTGCAAAACGCCTCCAAATGCAGACAATCCGACGCCTTGTATTGTTAGTTCACCTTTGTTTGACAATCGACATGAGTGAGCATTGACTTACCGACAATAAACATGCGAGCTGTCCATGGGTTCATCGAAGGATCATCATCAACTTGGATGACATGTGTGACGATATCTTCAGCGGTCTCAAGAGGCTTGACACTACCTGTGGATACAGTCTCTAGGTCAGTGAGCCCCTCTTCGTTGATGAGAACTGCCTTGTTGTCGCCCACTCGGGGCCCATCCTCGTTGGATGATGAGTTCTCCATTGCGCCGTATATTTTTTCCACTTCGGTTGACATGTTGGAATCGGGAAATCTGAGACGAGGATTTAGATGTGACTGTTCGTGACCCCTGTGAAGCCATGAAGAAGAATCCCGCTTGCTTAAATAAAACAATCACCACAACGTTCTGGAAGGACACTCGGATCTCGGCCATGACCAAAGGCCAGACTAGTGATTCTACAAAGAACCTCATGATCGTTTACGATCTTGGCCCTTCAAAAGTTCCGGGTTGACGGCACGCTATCAGTATGAGGGTAGTATCAAGTGGCAACACGATGCTTCTCGATCGGAAGAAGCGATGGCGCTGTCAAAAGGACCGATGGATGTAAATAAGTTCCAGAGCAATGTGGCCAATCGTTAATAACGGTGGATCATCATCGTTTCTCGCCATGGCAAGTTTGTTCATCCAGCTCCAGTCCTTATCACCTTGACCCTCCCGATCGAGAGGTGATTAAACCCGAGGAGCTCAGAGTCAAGCGATGGTCTGTAATCACTTACATATTTCCGGATGTCTGGGGTTCCCGTATAGCTACAGCCCAGTGACATGCTCTAGCAATAAACCTGATGGTGCGACATGCCATCACTTCTTCCCGAAATCAAAAGGACCTTGGCTCGAGTTCGCGATTTGGCCTGCCAAGCCTGGCTAGGTCGATGGGTATGGCTAGATAACAGACCCCGGCGCTATGGTGTGTTGGGAAGTTTGCCCCGGCCTGTCAACTTGACGTGGGTGGAACCGGCGCCGACTTAGCCGGCATGCCGAGTGCCGGATGATCCTTCCCTCCCCTAAAGCAAGACTAGAATCTCGACGAACTAACGCAACGCCTGCTGAGCTGCCATTTTGGGTGATTGCCTCTTTCAGGGGCGTTATTGATGGCGAGAAAACTAACAACCAGTTTTCAGGAAGATTACAATTGTGAAGGCCATTTATTGAGGTTTAAACCTCCAACTTCCAGGCCCAAGCTCAACTGTGTCCTCATTGCATCGATTGTCCTAGTTTACTACATCAAAGGGCTGTGTGCACGGTCGGGGGCACTACGAGGACTACCATTTCCAGCTTTGCATTATCAGTAGTTAGTTATGCGTTCGACTTATCGGCTGTGGACCCTCACCCCCAGGAACTTCTGTCAAGGTAAAGCAAACCTGCAACATGACGTTGGGTTTGGATGCCGATTTCCCGGTGTATGATCTTTCTGGGGTATTTGGACTTTTGTACTGGCCTAAGTAGGAAAGCCGTACAGTTGCGGCAGTGTTTCGCGCTCATCTCAGTTGAGGATTGATAATGATGTTTTCACTTTCGTCATCAAAGGCGTTCCCAACAGCGGCCATCAGCCGGAAAACCAAAAGAGACAGTTATCAAGAGTTGACGGGTGGTTTATTCATGTGTGAATGAACTAGCCATGACGACCCATACCTGCACCGGGGCCGGTGCAAATAATATCGCCACTAGCCATTATTTGCTTATTAATAAACCTCTAAACACATATCTTATTTAGTGATATTATTGACTTATTTACTCTATGCGTATCGGTGGTGCCTTTCGGGTCTAGGTTAGCATATCTTCTAGGTATAGCCACAGGTCTCGACCAAATGTTTCTGAATAAAAATAAATTTTAAAAAATCACAACCGCGCTGGTAAGAGGCTTTACAAACGAGGTCACATATGTAAAGCTTATTCACTGGCTTCTTAACCGGTCAGTGAGGACCAAACTGGCGCTTGGCAGAACACGATCTAGAATGGGACATCTCATGTGCTGGAATGTTATGCATCTCTGATCCGTGACACCCTATAGTGATAGTGTCCTAAATATTGAGCTAAAATCCGATTTATCGTAGCCAGGCATGTACTTGTATACATTGGAGCGCCAATATTGGTTCGGCGACGCACTGGAGATGGGTGTCGGAACGGACAGGCAATATCGGACCACACCTTTTGGCTAATAAGGCTCTTTAGTCAGCGAACAATTCAAGATCAGAGTAGTCTAGTTCTTTCTCTAGTGAGTATTAAGATGAACCGGATGCCTAAGATCTAATCATTTGAACTTTGTGATTGTTTCTCCGGTCTTACGTGGCAATGTGATCTTGAGCATCGCCCCGCGAACCTTCTTGGTCCTGGCAAGTTTGGAAACTCGCCATTTGTATCCAGGGTGCTTTTGCACTTCTTTGGGGGTTAAAGCTGCTTATCCTAACGCTTCAGAAGATTCACATTTACTAAAAAGGCCCCCAAGTCGACTACCAGATAGTCTGATTGCCCAATCTTTTGGAAAACTAAGACGAAAGCTTGATCCATTTCAGTAAGTACAGAAAAAAATAAGGCTTAAAGAGACATTTGTGTATTATTTCAGCAGGCAACAGAGGCATAATAGGCTATGGGTCTCCAACTAATCCTAATTATAGGGAAGCACCAGGTGAAATAATTAGATTCTAGCTTATCTCATGGTTGAATCCCGTTAGCAATGACAGAGAGTGCTAAGCCAAGGCAACCGGGTTAAGAAAATCCGATTCCGAATAATGTCGGCTGGCCAATAACTAGCATTCCGTTCAAACGCTGCCTAATAAGACGTCCACGAGAATTGCAGCCCGAATTCGCCGAAGACTTTGCCTGTATCTTATCAATAGTCTACGGCAATTGAAGTCAGGAGGATTGCACACGAAGGCAACTCGCACCTATTTGGTCCCAACACGATTTTCTTTTCAGCCATTCCAGGGCCGCGAAATCTCCCCTTTGTGTTTCAAATTACCTCGATTCATTAATGCGGAACGTCTGCATCAACCACATATCCTGATCGTGAAGAAAGCAAAGTCCACCGAGGGGTGGAAATACTTGGAACAGGGGTTGCACCTACCAAGAGAAACTCTTCTCGAGGAGGCGGCTGGACTTCGATGGTGATTCTATACGGTGGGAGTGTGCAGCCTCTGTCATGTGCAAACATATTGAATCAATGCGTGATCTTGAGCAACACGGTTCTGAAGCCTCCTGCCGCCATGTTGTGTTTGAACCTCCGATTCCGGATCTATGTAGACTCCATGGTATCGTTGGTGGCTACAACACGAGATCTTTTACCTACCCAGAAGGCCCCTTGATGCTTTCGCAGGAGTGGCATTCTAACTAAGCCCAGCTTTTGTAGGCTGCTTTGTGCCAGGTCTGCCAAAGGCATTCTTTGATATCGCTGTATTGTTGCAACCTAGGGATAGAATATTTCTCAGAGTTGCTAAATGTTAAGACAAACGGTATTGTCTCCGCAGCTGGAGCTAGACCAGTTTTCTGGGTCTGTCGACTTTGGCTTCATCCCGGCTTCGCACTATATCAGGAACAGTTACGATTTGGGTGTTGAGTTTTGGACACGCGATAATCGAGTACAGCGGATAGTATCATGGAAATATCACAATACCGCCGAATCACCAGGGGTTTCAATCCATGCCAGTATCCTCAAAAGTAGGGACACATAGCTCAAAGGCTAGGTCGGACTCTCTGATGGCTGGAGTGACTACCCAACTTCGCAGAGCCCGGAGGCAATACACGAGCTCTGGCATTGTGGCGCCATATATGTGGTGCAAAACTCGGCGCGCGATGCTGTTTCTGGAGAAAAACTCGAAGAGGAGCTTTGATAACCACGAATTCTCCCTCCGAGATAATAAACAAACTTGGGCCGGTGCAATACGACTTCATGATGGCCTGGATAGATCCTGCACGATTCCGCACACTTCAGGCGGTGACAAGTCTCATGATCAACGCGAAGTCTCCTCTCAGGCAAAGGATCTCTCTCCGCATCACTATATTCATCTCGTTATGCTCCTTGGCTCAATGTTGGAGCGGTTCACTCTCTTTGTCCTAATGTTTTGGTCGTAGGCCCAAGGAAGGCCTGAGAATTTCCCTCTCGCAAGACGCAAGATAAAGACAGGTATTGGGATCACACACAGCTGAGACATGTCATATGTAAGCAGAGTCTCGTGCAACCTCGTAGCAACTATAGAAGATTGTTATCGGTTGCGCTGTTTCGCGGTACTGGGTTTTGATGCTAGTATAGGACAACACATGTTTTCTTATCCAGGGGCCTGGTGAGTTGGTTTAGAAGTATGATCAAGATCAACTAGAATGTGCCTCAACTGGACGGGTGTAATAATATAATTAATGCTCTATAAAATATAAAACTGCTTTCTTAGTACTTTCTAATACAGATTTTTAATACCAAGGACAATGTCACCAAGATCCGCCGGCGCACCTGCACACACACGCTATCCCAGACCTGGAAGGCACCACTAATAACCCGAAAGGCATTACTAATTACTGATTTGCCGCTGACTTGGATAGTTACTACTGACCCACGGAACCAGCCCCTTTGCCAAGGGGCCGCGTAAGTGCTGACGAGTGCGCAGCGGGACAGACCAGCTCTTAACATCGTAGGATGCAGTCTGAGCACTCTTTTAAAAATAGAAAAAGCCAGTTCTGAAAGAGCCGGGCCAAGCGTTTCAACCNGAAAGGCATTACTAATTACTGATTTGCCGCTGACTTGGATAGTTACTACTGACCCACGGAACCAGCCCCTTTGCCAAGGGGCCGCGTAAGTGCTGACGAGTGCGCAGCGGGACAGACCAGCTCTTAACATCGTAGGATGCAGTCTGAGCACTCTTTTAAAAATAGAAAAAGCCAGTTCTGAAAGAGCCGGGCCAAGCGTTTCAACCTCGTTGCACTACTCCTTATTTGGTGGTTTCGCTGAGCGGAAACCGGCTGAGCTCGTGCCAAGATCGAGCCAAGATGAGGCCAAGGCCAAGGCTTGAAGCGACCCTCACGTGCCACTTCAGCCCATGATTTGGCTCCCGACAGCTGAACAAAGACACGTGCTGCGATAATTGATAAACGTCTCGTACCCTATTGCCCCTAACCCGGAGTGATGCAACTCGGTAGATGGTCCGTTGAATAACCCCGGATGCTTGACTCGGCATCCACTGAAATTAATAGAACAACTCAGTTGTGAAGTAGTGGAAGAGCCAAAGGCAATGTACGTCTACAGAGTCCAAGAGACAGGGTTATCAAGTATTAACACTGTTGAATAACATCCATTCCATTGACAATCCAAAGGACAACTGGAGGAAGGCATGGAGCCCGTCCAGATGGGTCAATGAATGTCATTAAAACAAAAATAACATCCATCACACCATCAAGCGATCACACGCACTAGACGAGAAACGAAGTGTGGCGCAGAAAATCATGAGATAGCTTAACATGTCTTCATTCCCAGCAACCACAAACCTTCGAAACAGCCCAACATGGGTGGCTGAGCAGCAAACTATCCACCCAGGGGACTGGATGACAGCAAGCCACGGACATCATTTAGGGGTAGAGCCTGTATTTTGAGGCTCCTCATTCCTGCTTTAAACCGCCTTCTACCGATATCTTGCCAAGGGAGAGGCTGAGCTTTGGGGACTGGTCCTGGTTGAGCCTTGCAAATGACCAGGTGGGAGAACTTGATCAAAGCGGCGACGCGTCACGTATCATGAACAACGCATCGCAGGATTCTCGTATGTTGGAGTGGCTTTCTCTTGGCTTGCAAATTGCGGACTTCCAATGCTAATGTTGACGCCGTTGGAGTTCAGCTACCAGACTCATGGCGATGGCCAGCGGTTTGCCACGAGACGGAGTCAGCCATCAGGTGCTTGCAGAGCAAGATTCAAAAAGTATAAGTTCTGCTCGGATAGCTGTCCTTGATCACAGAATCAAACAACTAAACAGTTCAAGCATTCTTGGAACGACCAACAACTTTTAAACAACCTTTTCAACCAACCTTCGCTACTCTCTAACTTGATAATTTCCTCCTCAAACAATGAAGACTACACCTCTTGTTCTCCTCTCCCTCGGGGTTCTCTCCAGCGCCGGCCTGTCCCCGAGGGCATTCATCCTGTCCGCGAGGTAGCGGCAGTTGACACTAATGGTCTCGCCGCCCGCGCCAATGGTGACAGCTCGGCAAGCTCCCGCCGTAAGGGTCGAGCCCTGGGCGCTCGCAACCGCCGTATCAGACGTCGCCAGCGTCAGTTTCGCCGCGATGATGACTGGACTGACAATGATGATACCACGGACGATGAGCAGCCTGCCCCTGTTCCGGCTCCGGCTCCGACCCCCCAAGAAGAGCAGCACTGGACCGACGATGATGGCCACTACACCAGCTGTGACGAGTTCCCCGACAATGAGCAATGCTCTAGGCCTCCTCGTGCCTACACTACTCAGAGCCCAGCGCCGGTTGCTACGACCAGGGTGAATACTTCTCAGCCGACTACAAAGCCTCTGGGTCATGGACACGACACCAACAATCCTAACTGGGAGACCGACTGTGACTCGGACTGGACCGATGACGGAGAGCATGAGCGATGCAAGATCAAGACGAAGATCGCTCCCACTATTACTGCTACGAAGAAGATCCCTTCTTCCACTGTTGTTCCCGCCACCACTGCTCGATCCACGATGACGACACCGATAATCCAGACTATCTAAGAGACTGCGACTCAGACTGGACTGATGATGGCGAGCACGAGCGCTGCAAGACCAGGACCAAGACCCTGGGCGCCACCCCAACCAAGGCCTTGACCAGAGTTCAGGCCCCAGACACCACCGTCTCTGCGGCTGCAAGTCTTCCAACTGAAGACACCGATACTGATAACCCGGACTACCTCACCGACTGCGATTCGGACTGGACCGATGACGGAGAGCGGGAGCGTTGCAGAAACAAAGTTGTGTCAGTTACCCCTACTGCTACTGGCTCTCTTTCTGCCCCCGGCAATGAGCCTGTCGAGATTACCAATGGGGCAGCCGGTCATCCTAAGGGTGTCAAGCGTGCTGTTGCCATGGCTGGCCTCGCTGCTGCTGTTGCTTTTGTTCTGTGATTTGGTACGATTTCATTTGTGGTTTGGCAATTTCACAGTGCTACATACGACATTCCTTTTAAACAACAGTATTTTCAGTAAAGATATGACATGGATGCAGGGTGATGGGTGTCCGTTTTTGCTATTCAGTCTGAAAGGCGGCAACCAAATTGTCAATTGTAGGCTGTAACGTCACTGTGTCTACTTCATGTATGTTTCTTGTTGGGCAATACTGTAGTTTTTGCTATGATGGAACGTTTATTTATTCCATTTAACTCTCTTTGATATAATTCTCCTGTATCTCTTGTCGTCTTGGCGTCCAATACTTGGTGTCGGCCTCTAGCCACAGACAAGCCCAGAGACACAGCCATAATCCCAAAAATAGCTGTTGGTTCAATACTTGCCCAGGCGAAGAGTGCTGTTCTGAACGAGATATGGGCACTAAGCAGTCTTTGCGTGATCCTTGTCAACAGCCTTTGCCTATAAACCCTCCAAAAAGCTGTGCATGTTGTCAAACTAAGCGATTCTCCGTTGCGGCTCGGCGGAGGGTGATAGTGCCCAACTGGCCGACACTCGTGGGCACGGCGGATGGCTTCACGGCCCACTCTCTGAGGGAACGAGATTTAAGGAACAATGAGCCATGGTCAAGGGCCTATCGATTGAAAATCGATGGGATCAAATAAAGATAAATACCCGCAATACTAATACATAACTATTAATATTACTAAGAACTCTTTTATACTAGACTTCTATTCTAATTCTTACTTTTATTTAATATTAACATACTTAATAAGCAAGTATCTCAGATAAGTAAGTATATTAAAAATCCCTTAACTTTTATTATTATTATTTAATTAATAAATTCTTAACCGCCTAGTATATCATAAAATAATTATAAAGCTAGAATACTTCTTGCTCTTTAGGCCCTTTAAAATAACCTGAGATTAAGTCTTTAGCGCGCTATAAGTATATATATAGTCTCTTAAAAGACCCTTAGCCGCTAGCAAAAAGGTATCTAATCTTAATGCGATATTATCTAGAAATCATATAAGCTATTTAATCTAAAGGAAGAGATCCTTATTTACTTTATTCTTAATCTAGATTTATAAGGATTTCCCCCCTAGCTATATAGTATAAAAGAAATAACTAATTAATTACTTATTAATTATAATATGCTATTAATTAATATATATTAGGCTTTAAACTTTATTAAGTAATACTTAGACCTTAAGATATATTTCTTTTAGAAATATAATTACTAAAGAGCTAAGTATAAAGATTTAATTATTATTTANTTTATTAAGTAATACTTAGACCTTAAGATATATTTCTTTTAGAAATATAATTACTAAAGAGCTAAGTATAAAGATTTAATTATTATTTATAATTAGTTTTAGCTTATAGCGAATATAATCATAAAGTATAATATCTAATTAAATAATATCTATAACTTTAATAAGATTAGCTTTCTTATAGGTATAATTATAAGCGAAATAGTTATTATAGGCTTAAAAAGGTATAAAAAACTAAAATTAATATAGCTTAGAAACTAAGAATAGATTATAGTTATTTAAGTAATTAATATAAAAGGCTAGGTAATTTAGCTATTTATTATTAATATAGGTTAATATTACCTTACTAATTAGTACTAAGAAAGTAACCTCTTAGGCGATTAGGCTATTAAAATAATATAAAATAGCTAGATTAATAATAAGATTAGTCTTAAATAGCTTAAATACTTTAATTAATATATAATTAATTAATTAATTAGTTTATATTATCTCTTAATCCTTAATAGCTATAAAAGTTATTAATTTATTAACTTTAAGAGATATTATAAGAAAAAGAAAATTATCTAGCTTTATATACCCCTTTATTCCTCTTATCTACTTTAGCCTCTTAATATTAGGTACTTTAGGCTATTAAAGAAGGCCTATAGTTAAGAAATAAAATATTTAATTAGATACTTTATAACCTATATTTTAAAGACTAAGTTCTTTTTAGCCTTCTATGCTATATATAAGGCTATTATAATAAAATAAAATATTAAGGGGGCTTTTAAAGGAATTAATATTATTCCCCTTAACCTAGAAAATATAGTCTTAAAGCTTAATATATAGCTATAGACTTTAATGCCTACTAAGGAGGGGGCTAAATTATTAACCCCTTAGGTATTAAGGACCCTAAAGATAATTATTAAGGCTAGATCTTAGTCTTAATTCCTTAAGAGATAAATTAAAAGGCATAAAAGTAGCTCCCTAGAGTTAATTCTTAAAGCTATATAATCTCTTATTAAGAGGATAAAGGTAATTATATATAAGGTTACCTTATTAATAGCTAAGAATAAAGACCTTTAAGAAGTAAATAAAATATTAAGTTAGCGCTAGAGGGCAAAAAGGACTAAATTATAGAAAAAAGGGGTTATAATAGTAAAGGAAGAAAGGTAAGTAATTAATTAAATAGAGGTTAATATATAAGTAGTAGCTAAATTATTAAGGAGTAGTAATTAAGGAAGGTTAGCGTGATTAAGTATTTAGTATTATAGTATCTATAGTAAGCCTAGCTATAATATAAGGACCTATAAGGTAGTAATTAAGACGTCTAAGGAAGAATATAGTAAGTAGTTTAAATTAATTAAATAGTCTATAGCGTTTTTATTATAGTTCTAGTCTAAGAGGTTAAGATTTTTAAGATACTTGCTTATCTGAGACACTTGCTTATCAAGTACGTTAGGTATTTAGATGTTTACCTAAAGCTCTCAGCAAATCTTTCCTCGACCTCCGCAGCACCACGTGACTCCGCGCAACACCGTCTTTTGTTTTCCCCTGTTGTTGTGGGGATGACGCGACGCGTCTTTGATTTTAATATTTCCACTGAACAACGATCATTCTCCACTGACACACATCGACCCTTAGCGCAACCATTTTACTTTCTTCTTTCATAGGCGCTAGACTATTATCTTTCATTGCACATACTCTCTAACTATTACGTCCACTCAAGGTCGCCGTCATGTGCGGAGCACAGTCCCAGCAGCTCCAGGTACCCCAACTTTGACCGCATGACACAGCATCTCCAAGGTTTTACCGATTAGTTTCAACACTGCCGTAATATTTCTGCTATCGAGTCTGGCGCCGCGCTTTGGATGCCATCAATGGGCTGAGGACTCAAATGGACCAGCTCTCTGACCAGATCAGCGATGTCAAACGTGAAGTGGGAGACGTCAAGCGTCAAGTTGGCGACGTCACACGGGCCTTGGATGATCTGGGCCGCCGAATTACGAACTCGTGAGTACTCTTTGCAATACAACCTAAGCACTCCCCAAACTACAACTTTTCCATAGCGACCGCAACAACATAATTCGACTAGAAAACAACGGCGAAGTCGACGAAAATGCAGCCATCGCGCCGCTCGTAAACGTCACGACGGGCGAGGAGATTGTTAGGTGCCCTGCGACATTCAGCGACTTCGATAACTTGCGTGGTAAGTAGTACCAGACACACTCACTACTGCTGACTTGGCCCGGATCCTTGGGGAGTTGGGGCTGCCGGCTGACAGGACTGTGAGGGTGAATAAGAAAAGGTTGATGCGGGCTATTGGCCTTACGGCCCAACCGCTGTAGGCGCAGCAGGATCGGGGGCATCTCGGAGAGAAAGAGCTGGGGATGCAGGCTTATCTGAGCTTAAGCTTTGTATTAAGATAGAAGTGATGTATGAATTGAAAGATATTAACGAAATAAGACGGAATGGCCGGCTGCAAGGTTTACCTCATTAAAACAGCAGACAAGTGTAAAGGACTTAAAGATTTGACCCTGATATTCCTCGGAATATATTTCCACGTTATTTCAGCTCAACTTCGGCCTACGGTACAACTCCCGCCTTCTCACAGCCTTCATTGATTAACCATCAAACGTGACTTTTAGGGTAGAAATACACTCCTCCAACTTAATGCAGCCGACCCTGCCTGCAGTTGCGTCTTGTTGAGCATGACATCCACGAAGACAAAAACTAGAAAGTCCACGCCGGCAGCCTACGAGGTTTGCGTGTCTCATGCCCCGTCGTTGGACAATTAGAAGGAATGTTCGGCCGCGAACAGCATCACCATATGCAACAGGTGAGACTTTTCCAAGATCAACGCGTCCGATTCCGGTTAGAGAGATAGTAAAAGTATTTCTCACTACTAAAGTAAATCTGAAGAGGAATCGGGCTCTTTATATGTATCAAGTCCACTAAGGTATAAGTGGCAATTCCAAAACTAAGAAACCGTAATAGAGTCTATTTCTGGGTAACAAAAGTTAAACTCTCCATGAATTTAATAAGCGCAATAAGCCAAGAACAAACAAGGCCTCAAATCTGGAAAGCTCCCATAGTAAGAGAGGATAACAGCAAGGCGCCAATAGCGAGACCCATCTTGCTAATGGACAGAGGGGCCACTGTAGGAGCAGCGTTGTCGGTGTTGGTAGAATCGGCGCTCGAAGCAGATTTGGTACCGGAGCTGTCGCTGTCCTTATCCCCGTCGTCGTCGTCGTCGTCGTCCTTGTCGTTCGAGATAACAGTAGCCTTGGCAGTCGCAGGAATCTTGGGGTCGGCAGTGAGGGAAGTGCCCGTCGTGTTGGAGCAAAAAGGGGCCTCCCAAGCAGCGCCCTGATCCCACATGCACTTCTGCAGCTCATCGGTGGTCTGACCAAGGGCGACGCAATATAGACCACAGTTATCGAAGTAGCTGACAATCTGGGCGTCGCCGCAGCATTCCTTCATGATCTGAATGTGCTTCTTGCTGTAGGATAAACCGCAGGTGGCATCTTTGTTGGGAGTATCGTACAGGTTCTTGCAGGCCAAGGTGCTAGTGGCGGTCGCAGTAGAGGTGGTGGTTGACATGATGGCAACTATTGAATTGGTTTCAGGTCTTAGAGTGAAAGGGTTTGAAGAAAAAGAACATTGACGTAGAAGTTTAGGGGGGAATTAGAAGGTCCTGTTTTGTGGAAAATAAAAAGAGAGTGTCTGATTTTTAAAATGAGAGGGACAACATGTGTAAGGCTAACATATAAATACAGATGATTATCTAACATGACATTATTTTAGGCGCGTGTACTATTTTTCGAGAAGTCTAGGGCCTAATTTTGGCGACATGACTAACCCTCCAGTTCGAACTGGGGAACTCATCTCAGAGGGCCAGTAGGTACTATGCGCTAAGCTATTTTTAGTTCCACGCGGAACCCGAGGGTTGAGTGCGTAATGGCAAAAGACCAGGATCGTGGAACTCTACAGCCAGTATTGCCTGAAATGAAAGGGAAAATGTCACATCGTAAAATGGAGTTATGGCTTAATTACAGGACGTGCGTACAGACGTGTGTAATCAAAAACAAGGTGTCGAACTGGCTGGTGCTCGTGGGCATGGTCAATAGCTTCACAGCTCATCCTCCGGGTTGATGAGATGTGAGGGCCGACGGGCTGGTCAGGTGATGGAGGAACTATCAATAAAAAGACGGTGTCAGCCTCGGCGCTCTCATAACGTTTGCCCTGGGGTAAATACAATGCAGCGAGTCTGAGCGAGGAGTGGATCCTCAACTCGGTCCAGTGTCAAGTTTTTTTATACCCTATACCTCGTTCCGGTGAAGAAAGGACGCACAGTAAATTCGTCCTTGCTATAAGGTTATCAACTGAATCTTCCCAGTGACTTAAACCACCTCAGATTGTGTATGACGTGGAATGGACAAGCTAAGCTCTCAATTATAAGGACCAGGCAGTAACGGCTGTAGCCAGAAGCTGGTGGCTTGATCCAAGAAGGTCGAGCTCGGAGCTCCGTGCATTTTTAGTTCTCACAATATGCACAAGTGGAGGCTGTCACTGTGGAGGAGATGCCGTGGCTTGGTATGTTGCACAGGCCGAAATTGACACTTAGTAATTTCATGGGGCTGCTACCGAGCTCAAAGACAGGTGGTAGGCCGCACTTTATCCTTTGGTCATGGTCAGGGGGAAACATAGCTCCAGTGGTGTGTGCGTGCTATCAAGAAATGCCATAAACCCCAGGTTAGACTTTAACGTGGCGCTAAGAAAAGACCATTGGCATCATAAAAGGACAATGGGGATGATATGTAGCGTGTTAATGAGAAGCGTAATCCGGTTTGTCTATGTACACGGCTACCCAACCCGTAAGGCTCAAGCAGGGCATTCGCGCTTGACTCTTTCATTCGCCATGGCGAAAACATCGAATGCCGCTTACTTGCGTCGGCAAGAGTAGCTGCTGATAGAGTCGTTGAAGGCGCCGTCGCCGTCAGCCAGGTTAGCATCCTCCTGGTTGGAGTACGACTTGCCGTTGCAGTTGTAGCCGCTATGTCCATGTCAGCAACATCCAAACACTTGGAAAACAGGTCAACTTACATGTACCAGGTGCACTTATACGCGCTCTTTGCTTGGTTCTTGATGGAGCTGATGCGGTCGTTCCATGCCTTGGGGAGGTTGTCTGTTTAGAGTACTCAGCAGCCAACACACACGCAGAAATGACCAGGCGGGCTTACGGCACTTATCCAAGGGAACACCGACGGCTCTGCACTCACCGTTCCAACGGATGTTGGAGCAGTAGAAGATGGAGGCCTGAGCCTGGAGCTTGTTGGGAGGAGTAAACTTGGGAACCTCCTCGGCCGGCGCGGCGGACACGGCGAGGGCCTGGAAGGCCAGGGCAGAGCAGAAGGCCTTGAAGGAGACCATTTTTGATGGTAAAAAAAATGTGTATTTTGGAGTCAAGGCTTGGTTGAGAGTCTGGAGAGTCTAGAGTCCTAGAGTCTTGTGGATGAAGAAGAGAAGCAAACCTCCTGCAGCGAGACCAGCCCTCTCTTATACTCGTCTCAAGAGCGAGCAGCTTCGCCCGCCATGAACTGATGATTCCTAACGGCCTGAGGCACCTCAGCTTCGGCTTCTGCGCCCACAGAAGGTTAGACAGGAAACCACAGGAAACCCCCTTCGCTCGCCAAGTGGGCTTGCAACCAACCGGCGACTCTCATTCACGGGACATTCATTCAAATACATACAGAACTAACAGTTCCAGCATGGATTCCCGAGTCTATCAACGACCAACACTTGGAGTTTGCCCGCACCCCCCCATCCAAGTGCCAACATTTCGCAGCAACACGGAGCCGGTTATTACCATGTAGACAGGGTGGCTCAGTTCTACTCTAGCAGACGCCCAGATGACCGTATTGCGAGACTCTTCACTGATACATAACACTTACAGCTTATGGAGTTTGAGTTTCAACAACGGGTAGAGAGTTGCAAGCGATCAATTCGAATAACTTACCAGCGTCAATACTCCAGGAACCCGTCTGGTCCACAGAGGTGCACATTAGCTCATGCGAGGATCGTCCCGCCAAACGGTGTCCACGAACATGCAACAGCCGGGGGGCCCTGCCCCTGAGGGATTTTCTTTTCTATTCGCTCCGCCGGAGCCCCTGCCCTTGAGGGTTTTTTTGTTCGCCTCCCCCCCGCCGGAGAGTCGTTGGTTGATGGGATAGCATTCCACCACTTGCAGTTATGAGCTCCCCTGATTGACCACATCGACGGGGGCCTGTTTTTGTGGCTGGTCTGTCAGAGAGAGATGTGAGTTTCAGCAGTCTCCTCCATGGCAGACAAGTCAGGCTCTACACGATCCTGGCGGCATACTACTGTTGTAATTCATCCCATTCTCATAGGTAGTTTGCGGATTGTAGCCATGACTCAGCTCATGACGTGCAAGTGTTGAAACTTTTAGTTCAACGAGCATCAGGATAATTATGATGTCTAATCTGGCCATGGACCGAGGCGCTATGAATGAACCAACCCTCAATATAATGCACTTGCCCCTAAAATGGCCCCTTGCCATCCCGGAAAACCTCATCATACCAGTGAGCCTCAGCCTCGGCTTCGGCCGTCGCGTTGCTGTTGCTTCTACAGACCGTATTCCAGTCTGCCGGCTGCAGCTGCCACCTCTTCGTCTCCTTGTTCCTACCGAACAGTAGGGACGCCTTGGGCCCTCCCTCACCATACGGCCAGATCTGAAGGCTTCCGTTCTTGGCATCGAGCGTGGCGAGGGGCTCTATTGTGCCGTTGGCCTGCATCTGCACCTTGAGCAGATCCCGTAGATATGGGAAGTACCATGTTTTATCCCACCATGTTATTCGGCGATTTTTAAGACCATTCCTCCAGGCGTTATGGTGTATCGCTACGGGAATCGCTGTCGTCCAGAAGTCAATATATAGCGGCACTTCACCCCAGGTGAGGTCTTTCTTGGATGCGTCGGATAGCTTGGCGAGCGGGTTATCGGCCTCCCTGTAGATGTCTGTGGGAATACCCCATATCCTCGGTGGCGAGACACCCGCTTTGCTTGACTCTCTCTCTATGGCGCTCGGGTTGTCTATAGGCACAAAGTAGCCATCTTCCTCCGAGTAGCAGGTCGGGTAGAAGAGCTCTTGTGTGTAGTCAAGACCAAGGTGGTACTCAAGTTCGCTTGGTGACGGTATAACCGCCGCCTTGGTCCCACTAATGTGTTGTCGCCATAGCTCCTGCTCACCAAATACCTCAGCAAAGATGCCCTGATCACCACCGAGGTCCTTACTTGATGAAATCTCATCAAGATCCCGATCCATCTTATCCTTCACGCGCTGAAAATACCGACGCATATCGCCTATGGGGCCTATAAAGCTGCCGCTGTTGACAAACTTAGGCCGCGTATATTTCCACCTCCCGATCTTATAGTCCGTAAAGAAGCCGAAGACGTTGGGGGGGAGAGGACTCTCAGGTAGATCCTGGCAGTAAAGGTTGGAGATGGTATCGCGTGGGGCGACGCAACCCTTCTGGGCCGAGATAATAATCGTCTGCATTAGGCCCTTGTTGAAGCCGTACCTATCGATGAGTCGCTTGTTGGCTTGTTGATTGGTTTTGAAGTATCGATAAAGAAGGACGCTCGGAGGTAATTGCATCCAGATATCATGGCCGTCTAGCATTAGAACCAGATCGCTATCGCCCAGCCTCTCAGGTGCGTCTTGGCTCATTGCCCACTCGAGATAGCTGAGGGTACCTGTGATCTTGGCCAGCTGCGACGGACCAATCCCATCAGTATCGGTATGAAAGTCTCGTTTCCAGTTAACAAGAATAGGCGGGGGGTAACCCAAGGCGATAATACTGCTAACGACCTTACAGAGGTCATGGCTGGAGTCATCGACAGGGAGAATAATGGCGAGTTTCCGTTCCCCAGCAGGGAGTATTTCAGACTGTAGAGAAGGAGAGTCGAGCAGTATTGGTGATCGAGGGTGCCAGGTTCGGTCGAAAAGCATCTGATCGTGTGGTGGTTAACTCTCTATGACGATGAAGGCGGCAAGAGGTTAGGGGAGGATAATGTGTACCAGGTGATATAAAGTCAAGCTGACGGAGAATAGAATGAAGAGCAGCAGACATCCTCTCCGAGACCATCTCAGCTTTGGGCCATTGAAGCAAAATCTGGACCACGGCCGGACCGCGCTCAGAAGTGCAATGTATGAGGCCATGTGTGAAGGGGGATGCAATAAGTCAAGGAGCCCGGTCCTTGATGGGTTGACTGAGCCAGAAGACAGTTAGTCAAGGGTCAGAGCAAAATTTCGCATGGCAGAGGGAGCACAAGCAACAGGCTGGAAATCACGCCAAAGAGCAACCGTGGCGCCCCATCCAGCACATATAGTTGTCCCAGCGTCCACGAATAAAGTAAAGTTGGTGGCTGTATGGAGTAGCTACCGTACTGTACGTGCTGTAGGTAGCACCCTCGCGTCGCAGCCCATCTCGGAAGAATGCCAACAAATCGCCTTCAACGAACAGAGCCAGGGGCTCCGTGGTGCTTGACGTTTCTGCCTGTATTGATCGCCGTCTTGGATCACCCAAATCCTTGGTGCGGGACGAAGGGGTGCAGATAGTCTACGGCTTGCAGCCTCTGATACATTAATTTGAGACCGATCATCTCATCCTCTGCAGCCATGATTGGGTGGTATGGGCCTTGGGCCATGATCGTTGTGGGCGAGGCAACCTCGGCCGAGATAAGCCATGCTGGGCCTCCCTGTCACCCCCCCTTCCTGCCAATCAACGGGCGACAATCTCTGGGTTGAGATCGGTGACTGTTGTTGATCTATAACTACCTGTCAGATGCCTGGCCCGTTTCTTCTCTGCCTCAGCCCTGCCAAGTCTGCAGGTGATTATCACAAAACATTCCTTTGCTATAACCAGACGTCTGAGGTCAACAGGAGCAGTCAAAGTCAAATTCACGAGCGGATGCCTTGTGCCACGGCCTGGTTAACGAAAAACAATGAAAGGGGGAGAAAAAAAGCGGCCTCTGCCTCGGCCCACTGCAAACGACGGTCCAGACTTGAAAACACGGCTGGGACACGTCGCAACTGTTGGCTTGGCCATTTTATGCAGACAACCAACAACCAACAGTTGTTGGTCATCAGCGGCCAATGGCCGACGAAGCTTTTTCTGGCTGAGCAGTGACTCCCGATAAATTACCCTGTTGGCTTTTATCCTGGTCAGACCTCGGTCGTAGCTCATGCCTGGCAGTGGGACCAGCCACGCGCCCATCTCGAAGTTTCCTGTCTGAGAGATTGGCTCTTGATCCGCAATGAAGAGTCCACCCTGTCTTCTCCTGAGTACCTACTAAGAGTTGGCCTGTCGAGTAAATATATAATTCGGCGGCAAGGTCACATGCCCCTTCAACAGAAATGGCTCACGGACCGTCTCAGAAATGTCACTTCTTCTCTTCTGTTGGGAATGCTATTGTCGCGGATAAAAATGGGACGCCAGGACAGTGCCGCTCGGGGTTTGTTTAGAGTATCGTATAACAAGAGCCTTCTACCCCGGGACGGAAATCCTTCCCGAAGCCCCTTGCAAAGCAAAATGTTTGATGTCATTTCCCCATGTGAGAACAACCCAACCCATGCACAGCATCGTATCGACTCAATGCATTGATTGGAGCCTGTGGGTTTTGCCACCCTTGCTGGCCTCTCTTCTTCAGTGCCCAATTAGCCATTCCAGAGCTCTCCCGCAGTTAGGCCTCTTAACAATATAGCTCTGGCTTGCAGCAGGCCAATAAACGGACTTGGACAGGGGTAGATAAACCCACCGGCTCTAATCGATGTCTTGAGTCAGATACGGTGGTGTTCGAGACCCAAAGGATGTCCAAAGATCTGCCACTAATGCCTCACGTAATCTCGACATAACTCCAAATAGACCCTTAAAAGAGAGAGAGAAAGAAAAAGTTACTCCGTACTGGCACCACAACTGTGTGGGGAGACCGGCAGTGACTTCTTCCATCAATCTGGGCAGCTCTGCCAGACCAGACAGGAACATGTCGGTGCCATAGCGCGCTGGCGTCGACGATCCGAGTCCAGTCGGCACTCTCTCCCAGGCCCCGTTGGTGGCCGAAACGGGGTTGCTTGCTTCCTGCACTTCGACGCCCACGCACACGCCCTCGTCATACGATATGCCTCATTCGTCCTCGAGCTCAAACGAGGTCCCGCTGCCAACCAACGTAGGTAGGTACCTTTGGCACAGATTTTTCCCCGAGCCGGACCCACACTCATCGCACCGACAAACGGTGTGCCTCCTTGTTGCCTCTGCTGAAAACCTTCAACCAACAGCTCTCGGTCGGTCAATCAACCATGACAATAAATTAAGGAAATGCATGTTGGTTTGGCCGGCCTGATCACAAGCCCAAAATCACCTCGTTTAAAGTTTCCACGCCACTTCACCGCCGGTGTTGGGGCCCGGGTGTCTGTACGAGCCACCTTCGGTGCCTAGAGGGTGGGATGATTCCTTGCGGCCAAATAGCGACGGTTTGTGACCTTGGTTCCTTGGGACATGTAGTTGTTTATGCTAGTGACTTTGTGACTTTGTTATCATGTAGACAGGGTAGCTCAGTTCTATTCTAGCAGAAGCCAAGTTGACCATGTCGTGAGACTGTTCAATGTCACATGACACTGACAGTTGGGGGGCCTGCTCATGAGGGACTCAATGAAGGTCTCTAATCTTATATAGCCCATTCTACGAGCTGAATATACCTATATGAGAAAAACAACCTTATCTCTAGCTGGCCTAAATATAGACCTAGTAGCTACAGAAATTCAAGGTATAGGGTAATCCTGACTATATGATTCATCAATGCTGTGTCTGACCTCCTTTAAAATCTCGATTTAATAACCGCAGCGAATAAAACAATATTACTACATACACAATATGCTCAGGCAATGATGGCTCTACCGCATACCACTCAAATTGCTAGCTGCGATATAACCATGTGTCATCGCCGGTCCTAGTGTTGATCCAGCACCCAGATACGTCCGTCCCATTATGCTCGCAGCTGTGTTACCGATAGCATATAATCCAAAAACCACACGAGAATTCTTGTCCAAAACACGCTGGAACTCATCGGTCAGGAGCCCACCCTTTGTTCCCAGGTCTCCAGGCCAAATCTTGATGGCGTAGTACGGCTCCCTGTTGAGGAGGCCAAGATTGGGATTGACTCCGGCGTTAGGATCACCAAAAAATTGATCATATTCGGAGTTCCCTTTGCCAAAGTCTCTGTCAATTCCCTCTCGAGACATGTGATTGAATCTCTTGGTAGTCTTGGCCAGGCCTTCAGGGTCGACCCCGATCTGTCTCGCCAACTCGTCGATGGTCGCAGTGCAAAAGATCCTTCCACTGGCTGAGGCCTCTTTGGACGGCTTCACACCGGCGAAAAGGCCACCAAGCATGTATTTGTTTCGGTGATTCGAGTCCATTATCAGCCAAGCGGGGATGGCCTTGACCTTCTGGTTTCTAGTGTATTGATCATGACCAGCATCGGTATATGACTGAGCCTCGTTCATGAACCGAGAACCGGAAGAGTCCACAATGAAGCAATGGGGCCGCGCCCGCTCAAAAAGAGCAAAATTCGGCATACCAGTGACGGGGTCCATGATAGTTGGTCCCCACCAGGCATCATCCATGAGAGCTGTTGCTGCACCAAGTCGCATGCCCTCTTGAATAGCATCGCCCGTGTCTCCCTTGGGAGAGTTGGTCCACTCTGTGCTAACTGGCTTTGGCATGAACTGCTCTCGCATTGTTCGGCTGTGAGCAAATCCTCCAGCAGCAAGTATCACGCCCCGGGTCGCTCCGATGGTCATGAGGCCCTTGGAGGTTCTGACCTCCGCCCCTATTACCTCGCCCATTGGTCCCTGGACCAGTTTTGAGAGCCTTGTTTTCAAGCGAATATCCCCCTCCCCTTTCCTTAAGTTGAGGTAGAGAAGCTGTGCCACCAAACCGCGTCCCATGCTTGTCAACCTCTGGCCAACAAGTGCTTTGGCGATGAGCGGAAGCATTCTCCGAGTTGCGTATACAAATGCACCTATCGAAGACGTAAGGCGTGAGAATATCGCTGCATCATTCGTATAGATGGCTGCAGGAATCCTGGAAGGCGGCAATTTCGACTCCCATGCTCCGAGCTTCTTGGCATTGAAAGCTTTGGACTCGATCGTTCTGCCACCGCCTTTACCCATTGCTCCCTCCATGGGTGGGTAATAGTCCGGGTATCCTTTGCTGAAATGAAAACGAAAGCCTTGCTGCTGGAGAAACTCGACCATCTTGGGCCCATAGGTGAGATAGGCATGTCTCTTTGTCAGAGAAGAAGCTGGCCCCACGTCACCTACGGCCTGCTCGAAGTATTTCAGAGCATCTTGTTCCGAGTCTTCAATACCAGCCGCCTTGGATACAGGGTTGCAGGGGATCCATAGTCCTCCGCCCGATATGACCGATGCACCGCCAATAGTCTCTTCTTTCTCAATGACGATGTTGCGCAAGCCGAGAGTAGTGGCTCGCAGGCTTGCCGTCAAGGCACCGGCTCCAGAGCCGACGATCAGCACATCGGTTTTCTCGTCAAAGATTGTCGGACGGGACTTGAGCGTGAGGTCCTTTGTGGTAGATAATAGTCGAGCATGTTGGCTGAGCACGACCCGATGAACATTGCGACCACTATATCGTAAGAGCGGTAAGCTACGGGACCCCATGGCCAAAGGTAGAAGATGCAGAAAACGGATAGGTGTGTCGAAAATGAAAGTTGGACACGAAAAGAGTCTTCGCATTCTCCAAAGGGCTTTCTAAGTAAAATATCATTCCCCTCTGGCTCTGCCCCTTGTTTCTAGTAGAACCTTATTCTTCAATCCCCGGATCTAACGGACAGCGTACTCCAGCCAACCACGGCACTTTCGGAGTCAGCGTCCATGAGGTCGAGCGGGAATCGTGTTTTGGTCGGGTCGCGCGGACTCCATGGGCTCCCTGCCGCGACTCGCGTCCGTATCCCGCCCGAGGGGGAGTCATTCTACCCGGCTTTTGCCTCCGCCCACTGTTGGGTTGACTCGGAAATGAAGGAGCATTTAGCTTCGGAAGGCGAACTCTGCCGAATTCCCGTCGCGCGAGACAACTGGCTCCACAGGGATCAGAGTTGAGATCATTAAATTGATGAGAATTATCTAAGGAGCAAGAGCTCAGTCTAAAAAGGCTTTCCCTCGAGACTAGGAGAAGCCTCTTGGATATAACTGATTCCTGGAATTTTAACTGGAACCCGCGTCTTCCGCGTGTCCCGCGTGTTGCGTGGCAATCGTCGTAGCATAATTTTCCGGTAGACCTAAACACAACACCACGAAAGACTACAAGACAAGGGGCTGTAATCAAGAGGAAGAAAATATGTAATAAAAAGAGGTCTCGATAAGCCGCATCATTGCAAATGAGAAGTCGTAGTTAACAAAAAGTATGAGTTACAAAGAAGAAAAAAAAAAAAGACAATAGACAAAAAAAAAGAGATCCTCCATTTGATAAAAACCCGTCTCAAGAAACTCTAACAAAGGTGCCCGGGTTCTCGGAAAACCCTGTGATACTGCTGCAGAGAGAGTCAAACATGTCCTCTACCAAGGCCGCATCTACCACTCCGTCTCGAGAATAAAGCAAGCAGACCTCTGTGCTGTCCGTGTCTTGCGGCGTAGTAACGACGCTGAAATCAGCCGCATCTTGTTGTGAGGCCATTGCACCAACTTGGTACGTGTTCCCCCCGATTTCCAGAGCACCTGTCTGAGGCATGCTTTGGTGTTGGACAACAGTGGAAAAGCCGTTTGCTCCGTCATCATCCCAGTCGGTGCACTTGTCAATGATCTGCCTGAAACCGAGTGATTCGTACGGCATGTTGTCCACCTGCTGTTTTTGGATGTGTTGAAGAAGATCCAGTACGGTCCAAGAAGGTTGGTGACAAACGCGTACAGGCACCACATTCAAGCAAGGGCCAATGATAGCTTCAATACCGGGCACGCTGCTTACGTTGCGTCCGCTGATGAGGTGGCCAAACACAACATCGGTCTTGCCCGTGACCTTTGCCAATACCGTTGACCAGGCGGCCTTGACGACAGTGGCGGTGGTAATGTTGAAAGACGCGAGCGAGGGTGTGGAAACAACCCTTTTCAACACTTGTGTAGGAGTAGTGTGGAGCAAAGTACCTTGTCGTGGGATAACATGCGTCGGGGTGGAATTCTTCAGGAGAGCTTTCCAGTACGCGTAGTGGCCCGGATTGATCTTGCCCAATGCCCCGCGGATGTAGGTTGCATACGAGGGTGTGGGAAAGATAGGCTCTCCCTCATAGCAAGCCTTCAATGCTTCAAGGATGGCTGGGAAGCAGACGCCGTCATACTGCGCATGAGATATCCTGATGAAAATGCGGTGTCGTACCGACGATTTGAGTCGCGCCACGACGAACCGGAGGGCGTACTGTTCAGGGCGCGGAACTTCGTCCCGATGGCTGGACCCAAGTTCCGAGGTGAATTGCTCGATATCGTCGACATCGTGGACAGTTAGCTTGGGCTGTACATGACGAAGGATAACCTGCAAGTATCTTTCCCGGTGGAAGACGAAGACGGTGCGCAACACATCGTAACAGGTCACGACATTTGTGATGCTTTCCCTCAGTAGGCCAATATCAAGCGGCCCTAAAGAATCCAAGTGGAAGTAGTTGAGCATCCATCGCGAGTCTAGTAGGCTCCCTGCGATGGCCTGGTCCTGAAAGTCGGTTGTTGGGAGGACGTCTATGATGCTGGCTCGGGACACACCTGCAACAGTGCAGACATGATCTCGAACGAATTGCTCAGCATTCTCTTGGCCAAGCATGGAGAAGGGCTGGTATACTTGCTCAGCATCGGTTGATTCCTCGTTCTTGGAGTCTGAGAGGTACGACTTGTCATTGCTTGACGCCGTGTCGTAATCCTTGTATGATCGATCCAGGAGACAATTGAGCATCGACCCAAAGTTGGGATTGTTGAAAATGTCGGCCACGGTGAGTGGTAGTTCTAGCTCTCTAGCATTGCCCACCATTGACATGGCGATAATGGAGTCACCACCGAATTCGAAAAAGCTGTCATCATATGAGATTTCAGCACTTCCAAGGCCCAAAGTGTCTCTCCACAATGCCAACAGCTTGTGGTGAACATGATCCCGGTCACGGGTAGAGGGGTGACATGGGTTGGGCGACGAGAAAACTTCTGCACTGAGATCTGTCGAAGATTCGCTGCTTGTCGAGTTGTGGATTATGGCTTCGCATTTAGAATCGTCATGTTGAAATGCCCAGTGGTCAACCTCATGTGTGCGTGTGTGTGTGCCCTGGAAGAGCCGCAAATGGGATAGATCCCTCTCATAGTGATCGATGAAATCACTCAGCAACTCGGACATTGTGATGGCAAGCTCCTCGGCTTGTGAATCTGAAAGAACATCCGTCCAGTAACGGAAGACAATGCCTTCATCGCCGCGAGTGGTGTTGGCATTGAGGGTAACGGCGTATTCGCTTGGATCAAAGGCCTCGACTGGCTCGTATGTGAGTGCGTTGAGATCTGAGCCACTCGGTGAACCGGCGTTTTGGATGGATATGGCAGTGTTGAAAAAGCCTCGTTTCCCTTGTCCCAGAGCATGGCTGAGGCGAGCTAGAGAAAAGTGCTGGTGCGGTAGACTGGCCATGTAATCTGCTTGAGCTTCGAAGAATAGTCTCTTGAGTAGCATTCCCGGAGCAAACTGAAAGCGGAACAACAGCATATTGATGAGAGGACCAACGATATCGCCAATGCCATCGATAGGGGCATCACGTCCTGAGGCGAGAAGCCCGCAGCTGACATCCACAGATTTGGTGTAGGCCCGAAGTATCAGAGCCCATGCAGCTATGATCATGTTCGAGAGCGTCACTCCGTTCTCACGGCCAAGGGATTGCAGCTCGGAAAATCGATCGAACTCGACCGCGACAGAGCCTAGACTGCGGACAGCTGTGATGTCGGGATTGATTGTTGGAAAGCCGGTGAATTGCGCTCCGGAGAGGTAGTTGCTCCAAAACCTGAGACTCGACTCAGTAGACTGGTTGGAGATGTACTGGATGTATTCCTTGTAGGAGGGAGCCTCGGTCGAAGGCAGGGTATTGGTGTATGCAGCTGATATGTCACGCAGCATGACAGACGTGGAAGCACCGTCTGTAACAGCGTGGTTCATTTCGACTTTGATGAACACTTTGCCCTGGGGTGTCTGACAGATGGTGATTTGGTAAGGAAGCATCGGACCATCGTGCTTCTTGTTGGTCCTTTCGAGGGATCTAGCGTTCAATCTTGCCATGACGTCGATTTCCCGACACTGAATGGTGGTGATTCGGGATCCAGGAGCCTTCAGCACAGCCTGGTCGAAGAAGCCACCACGGTAGACGCTGTCTACAAAGACAGTTCGAAGCGCAGGGTGGCGTTCAATGACTTGGTGACAGGCTTGGGATAACTTCGCGGTATCAATCGTCGAACCGCTGGGACAAGTTACTTCAAGGACAGTATGGAATAGATACTGCGATGGATCCAGGAGCTGACTGAGCAGTATGCCTGTCTGCATGGGCGAGCAGGGATATATATCCTCTACCTCATCGAAGCGGACGTGAGCAGCAGGAACAGATCTGGTCACGAGCTCCTTCAGCTCCGTGTAGCCGATGGGCATGAGAGGGAAGTCGCTCAGCGTGGGAGTAGGCGTGGCCTCGCTGAGCCTTCTTGCAGTGTCGATGAGTGCCTCCTCACAGTTGGACACCCATTCCTCAATGCGATCTTGGTGGAGCATGTGCTGGTTGTACATGAAGGTGAAGCTGACGCCTTGGTCAACAATGGATATGGAAACCTCGAACAAAGCTGTACGGTGCGTCTCAGGTGCAACGTCGGAAGTGGCCGCTAATTCTTCCTCGGTCATGGATAAATCTGCCGAGCCAAAGAGAGGATTTCCCTGGCTTGTTTGTTGAGTACGGCCAACGAAGTTTAGCAAAACCTCCATGGGCTCATGGTTGCTGCGATGGGGCTTCCCTGACTCGGTCAGGTAGCAGCGGGCAAAGTACGGACGACCGTTGCTTGGGATACTGCGACGCACGTCTTTGACCTTGCGCACATAGTCGACGATATCATCGGGGTCGATGTTGTGTCGAGACACATGAATGGGACAGAGTGAAGTGAACCATCCGACGGTCTGGGAAAGGTCGATGGTATCGTCCCAAGGCTCACGCCCGTGACCTTCGTTGAACAGGGTTGGAAGCTCTCGCTCTTCAAAGATTTGTCCGAATGATTTGAACAGAGCCGAGATGAACAGATCAAGAGGTTCCGTCTTGAGTGCCTTGTGCGAGTCTCCCAGTACCAAAGATATGATATTGGCATCTGACAGGACAAAGGATTTCTGGATGACATCTCCATAGGTGTTGGCGGTGCTTGACATGCCCCAGAAGTCCAAATCGGCAGGCTGCACAGGGAATGGCAGCAAGCCGCCTCCATGTCTCTCGAGAGATTTAGCATGTTCAACCTGCGCTGCATGCCATTTCCAGAACGACAAGGGTTTGGGGAGTATTGGCGACGCAGCTGAGAGGAATGTCTCAAGGTCTTGGATGATATTGATCCATGAAACAATGTCGACGACCAAATGATGAGCCACGAGCGACGCCACTTGAGAGCCATCAGGCTGCTCAAAGAGATCGACGGCGAAAAGTGGACCAGAAATGTGAATAGTAGTTTGGCTCGTTACGATGGATGAAATCATGTCAGTCCTCGCAACGGACTTGTGGGAGCGGAAGCTGTAGGAAGTTGCAATATCCGACTCAATGTGCTGGGTCCACAGTCCATTGGGAGATCTCTTGAAGCGCGCGCGAAGCATTGGGTGTTGGTGCACGAGTGCGTCAACAGCCTGTTTGAATCTGGATGCATCCACGTGGTCTCTGATCGACAGCAGTTGGCTCTGGTTGAAACGATCTCCGAGGTCCTTGTTGGAGCTGTTGTTGAAAAAGAATTGCTGGATTGGCGACAAATCAAATGCATGATCGGCTTCTTCTTCATCTTCAATGGCACTGTTCGGTGCTTCTTGATCTTCCATCTGGATGAGCGTGGCTAGCTCAGTGATAGACTTGGCCTTCATGATTTGCTGCATGGATAGTCTGAAAGATTGGTCGCGGCAGCGAGTCATGATCTGAATCGCCATAATGGAGTCTCCACCAAGGCTGATAAGGGAGCGGTTCATCGGCATCGTCTCCTCAGGAATGTTGAGGACTGACGCCCAGATACGTCTGAGTTGCCGTCCAACGGACGTCATCTCGGAGTCCACGACGTCTTCACTGGATTTTGAGCTGAGCGCCATGTTGCACGTCTCCGAATCCATGTTGGCGAGCCATGCCTGAGCACTGGCCCTATCGAGCTTGCCAGACAGCAAGAGAGGGATAGCTTCAACCACAAACCAAGCTGATGGTATCATATAAGGTGGGAGGTTGTCGGATAGATGGTTTTGAAAGGCAGAGATCTGTGCTCGAGCGTGTTCCACTTTGGAAGCAGACACAGGAACAAGCTCTGATGATTCAAGGCATGACTTGTCAGACACAAGTTGCTCGAGAGAAACGATGGCCACCAGACGGCCCTTGAGGACCCCAGACTTAGGCAGAGAGACGAGAGCATGGCGGATTTGCGGATCAGACTCGAGACGAGATTCGATCTCGCCGAGCTCCATGCGCTGGCCATTGAGTTTGACCTGGTGATCCTTTCGGCCCATATAAACCAATGTTCCATCAGGACAGTATTTGACCAGGTCACCCGTCTTGTAGAGACGCAGGGGTCGTGGGTGATGCACCTCGCTCATGAAGCTGTGCATCCACGCAGGGTTTTCGACAAACGACTCAGCCGTCCTTGAGCTGTCGTTCAAGTAACCACGCGACACGATAGGACCGCTGATGAGCAGTTCACCCACACAGCCTACCGGGACGAGGCAGTTGTGGTCTCTGGGGTCAACAACCCACGTGTGGCCGCCGGACATGGCGCGGCCGATGTGTGTGTGGTCCCTGGTGACGGAGACGTCGGCGTTGGCAACAGCAAAAATCGTACACTCGGCTGGCCCGTAGCCATTCATCAGCTCGACTTTATCTGCCCAGGTGCTAATGGTCTCGGGGGTCATCGCTTCTCCACCGCAGACGAGGGTTGACAGTGTCGAGAACTTGGAGGGATCCTGAATGTTGGCGACCGAGGGCGTCAAGAAGGCCCAAGTGGCTCCGAGGGTGTTCATGGCACCCGGAAGGTCTGTCAGCCTCATCTCCTCGCTGGGAATGCAGAGACAAGCACCGCTAGTCAGGGCGCCAAACGTCTCTCCCATTGCAATGTCGAACGCATAAGATGTAAAGTGGAAGACACTCGACGTTGGGGTAAGATTCATGCGTTGCATGAAGGCGTTGGCGCTCGCACAAAACGAGCCATGGTCAATCACAATGCCCTTTGGCTTTCCAGTGCTGCCGGAGGTGTAAATGACGAATGCGGCATCTCGACTGGTAACCGTTGGCAGGTCTTGCGGGGACGACAGGTCGGCAGTGAACAAGTCGGCGTTGACCAGAACGACAGATTCAACGAGGCCATTGAAACGGTCTTGATACTGTGGTGAGCACAGAGCAAGACGGGCCGCACAGTTGCGGGTGATTTCTGCGTGGCGAGCGGGGGGATGCGCAGGGTCTAGCCCAACGATAGCACCACCAGCGAGTATCACAGCAAGCATGGCGACCGTCGTCCAGAGAGACTTGTCCATACAGCATGGAACCAGCGTTTCAGCTCGTACTCCCTTCTGTACGAGTAGCTTGGCGAGGCGGACGGCGTACTGTGAGACGGCATCGTAGTTGAGATGGCCGTCCCAAGCGCGGATGATGGTGGCATCGGGCTGCATCGTGGCTGACTGCCAGAACAAGCTGGGAATGGTTTCTTCGACAGGCTCAGAAGTTTGGTGGTTCCACTCCTTGATCATTTGAACATCTTCTTGGCTGTAGAGTCGAAGCTCCATGACCTTGCGGGTGGGCTCTCGCGACAGACGGATGAGTTGTTCCAACAGGGATTCGAATTGACGGGAGATTCGCTCTGCTTGCCAGCTTGTCACAACAGCCTCATCATGGTGGATCACCAAGACCAGGTTGTGAACCTCGATAAAACACTCGACGACCAGCGGGTACGTGAAGAAGTTTGCCTGCTCCATATCGCTTTGCAATGGCTGCAGTAAGTCCTGTTGGCTTGTTGTTTCGTCGGTAGATTGGATGACCAGCAGGTTCCTGAAGTCGCAGGCAGCTGCCATGGCGCCCCCAAGGCGCTTGATGTGTTGGAGACCAGCATGCTGATGAGGGATCACCTCGATTGCCTGCTTATGAAGGGTCCTCAAAAGGTCACCAACAGTAGCGGCCCGATCGATCTGAACCCTTGAAGGCACGGTGGTCAAGGTTGGACCCATGATGTCTTCCACACGGTCAAGAGCAACATCACGCCCTGACAAGGTCTCGCCAAAGACAACGTCATCTGAGCCGGTTTGGGACCCGAGGACAAGAGCCCATGCGGCTCGAACGACTTGTGGGATAGTTACGTCCATACCGAGGTCCCCTCTCTTGTACTGAATCGTATGCTTCAGAGATGCATGAGATGATTCAGCGGCTATCGTAGAGGACATGGTTGGGAAGTGAGATGCAAGAGAAGCGCCTTGGAGCCTAGCCTTCCAGAACTCATCCGAGGCTTGTACGTCGATGTCGGCCAAGTACTTGACAAAATTAGCAAAGGGAACAGCCGGACTGAGGCTTTCAGCGCCATCTCGGTGGTAACATTGCGAAACCAACTTGAGCAAAGAAGGCATGCTCCAAGCATCGTATAGCGCATGATGGACGGTCCACACAAAGTACTGGGAGCCAGAATCAGCCGAGCTGACAATTGCGTACCGGGCTAAGGCACCGCCGTTGTGTTCTGGAACCGATCGGGTCTTGCCAATGGCAGATTCAAGGCTGCTGTAGTGGTCCCACTCGATTTCATGAGGCTCCAAGACAACTTGGTAGGACTTGAGGGATTGGGTGTTGACGATTCGCGATCTCAGGATGTCGACTTGGTCAACAGTCTTTTGCCATGCGAGCTTGAGACGTTCAACGTCGACACTAGGGGACAGCTCAAAGACATTTTTGGCGACGTATGCGCCCGGCTGCTGAATAGATGAAGCCACAAGACCCTCTTGAAGGGAGCTGCACGGGTACACATCCTGGATCTGGCTCCTCTGGATGTTACAGCGCTCCGCAAGCTCACCAAGAAGGAGAGAGGGAGAGGCAACATCTCTCAGTAGCGATAGACGCTTCACGAAAGTGATGGGAGCATCATTGGGGAGTTTACATGATGTTGCCATGTGCGACAAGACGGGATTCTTGAAGATGTTCATGACTGTGAGCACAACATCCTCCATCCTGGCGGCTGCGACAAGCTTCATGGCGCCAACGGAATCACCGCCGAGCCTGAAAAAGTTATCGTCTCTGCTGATTCTGCCAGGATCGATGCTCAAGATCTTGCCCCAGACTTTCTGCAGTTTGCGCTGCATCGATGTGATAGGGGCTCGCTCTTGCCTGGTCCCGGCGAGCTTGTAGGAGGCCATTTGCATAGGCGGTATAGACTGAACAACGGCCTTGAGCTTACTGCGGTCCAGCTTGCCGGCCAAGGTCCACGGCATCTTGATCACTGGGATATAAGCGGTTGGCACCATGTGTGATGGTAGAGCACCCCCGAGTGCCGTCTTGAGCGACTGGCCCAGTTCGGCAGAAGCCCTTGACATGGGTAGGAGAAGCGCTTCCGTCTCTCGAGATGTTGCATTCTCGACCTCTTCGTCGCCACCGGTGAAAAACACAGCCAATACCTTGGTTGATGTCTGGCTCTGGGGAACCACCAAGTCCACGGCTGACTGAACATGGGCTGGCAATTTGGCCTTGACGTGATGTTCGATCTCGCCGAGCTCAATGCGTTGTCCGTTGAGCTTGATCTGAGTGTCTTTGCGGGATCTATATCTCAGAGAGCCATCCGAGTTGTACGCCACCAGATCACCAGTCTTGTACATACCATATGTCTGGTCGCCAGTGAGCTTGATGCCTGTGCGCCATGGAGGGTGCTCGATGAATGCATCTCTCGTCTTAGCTTCGTTGCCCAGGTATCCTCTTGCCACAATGGGCCCCTCAATCAAAAGTTCACCAGTGCTCCCTGGGGGCAAGAGACGGTTGTGGTTGCGCGGATCGACAACCCAGCAGCGACACCCGACAGCATGCCCGATCGTGGCAGGCTCCCAATTCAGGACGTTGCCTTCATGGTCAACTTTGGTGCTTGTTGTTGCTATGACGGATGTCTCGCTCGGTCCATAGGCGTTGATAAGAACCGCGTGGTTTGCCCACTTGGCGATGTGGTCCGTTGACATCGCTTCTCCGCCCGTAACGAGGACTCTGAGGGTAGGCACGCTGTCTGGTCGGAGCACGCTTGCCACGGATGGTGTGAGCAGGGTCCAGTTGACGTTCAACTTGGTGATGACAGCGGCTAGGTCGTTCATGCGCTCCTGCTCGCTGGGGATGCAGATGCAACCACCTACTATCAAGGTAGTCAGCATCTCCATGACGCTGGCATCGAACGTGTGCGACGCGAACTGTAGGACACGAGAGGCCGAGGTCATCTTGATAGCCTTGGCATGCGCCGTGGCTCCAGTGGTAAAGGCCCCATGCTCTATGATCGTGCCTTTAGGCAGTCCTGTCGTGCCGGAGGTGAAAATGATATAGGCCGGATTGTTGGGCGTGACCTGGATTCGAAGCGAGCCAACCAGCACATCAGGTAGCAGCGATACTGTCTCTGGGCCGACAGCAAAAGTCGGGATACCCAGACCCTCAAACTTGTGTGTCAAGGAAGGTGAGCAGAGAATCAGCTCAGCATCGACGTTGTGGACGAGGAATTTGACACGCTCAGGCGGGTATGTAGGGTCTAGGGAGACATAGGCGCCGCCGGCCTTGAGAACGGCCATTATGGCGACGACTGTCCATGCTGACTTTTCGAAGCAAAGGGGGACGTATCTCTCGGGCCTGACCCCAAGAGATACCAAGTGAGAAGCGAGCTTTGTAGCTACCGCATCAAGTTCGAGGTAGGTAAAGCTTGCATCCCATGCCTGGATAGCCGGTGTCTCGCTGGGTCGTTGTTGGGCGTTGTGCTCGAAGACGTGATGCACGCACTTGTCCAAGAACTCAGGCTCGGCATTGTTCCACGACGCCAGCTGCTGCAAACAGCGGTTGCTGAGCGTATTGAGTTGTCCTATCGGCACATCCAAGTCGCACGTCACAATTGAAGTCAGAATCTGGTCAAATGTGGAGGCAATGTTCCTGGCATGTGAATCGGAAATCTTGTTTGTCCAGTAACACAGCTGCAGTTCCACGTTCGAATCCCAAACTTCGACGTTGACGGTCATGTCGTACTCGCTGGGATCTTGGGCGTCACTGACGTCGAACGAGATAGGACCCGTAGCCATGGTCTTGGAGACGGACCTTCTCTGGAACGAGTAGGCAGTGTTGAACAGAGGTTCATTGGTTATGCCCATTGCGTGTTGCAAGTCAGCAAGCGAGACATGCTCATGGTTCATCGCTGCCGCAAAGTCTTCCTGGACAGTCTTGATGACATCGCCGAGACTAGTAGAGGGGTCAAGGCGCACTCGGCACACGAACATGTTGATGAAGACGCCGACTGCCTCGTCAATGTCGCAGACGGGGATGTCCCGCCCAGCGACCAAGCACCCATACCCTACGTCGTCAAGGCCCGTGTATGTCTGAAGCACCAGTGCCCAGGCTAGCTGCAGTATATTGGATAACGTGACACCTCTCTCGATGCAGAATGCCTGAAGGTCGGCTGCGTGGGAGATACCCCAGTCGAGCGCTCGCAGAACCTTGGGCTCCGTGGCTCCATCAGCCATGGACGGTAAATGGCAAGGATCGAATCCGGTCAGGTAGTCCTTCCAGTAATCCACGTTGCGAGAGCTCCGGCTTCGGTGCAAGTAAGCAACGTAGTCGCTGTAGACGGAAAGAGTCGTTGCGGTCAAGGCACCCTCGTACGCCAAAGCCAGGTCACGGAACAGAATTGGCATCGAAGTTCCATCGGCGATAGCATGGCTCATCTCCAGGACGCAAAAGACCGTTCCTTCTGAAGTCTTTGAAATGTTGAGACGGTGAGGTGGCTGGCTGGTGGGAAGACCCAGCCGTGAACGTTGATCAAGTATTTCAGCTTGCTCATTGTCGGAGCATTCGAAGATGGACATGTTGGGAATATGCTTTCTGAGAACAACTTGATCCATTGCACCCTCCTGTAGCAAGTTGTCCACAAACACGGTTCGAAGAGTGGAATGCCGTTGTACAACATGTCCCCATGCATCTGCTAGGCGTTGCACGTCTACGCCATGGCCCGGTTGCGCGCAATTCACCGAAAACGTGATCGAGTACGAATAGTATTCGGGGTCTCTTATCTGGGCGAAGAGAATGCCTTGCTGAGATGGAGAGCATGGGTATGCGGCTTCGACATCGCCAAGATGGGCAATGCCCAGTTCGGTGAGCCTTCCTTCGATCCGGGAGCGACCCCCGAAAGCCAAGGGAAGCAGCGAAAGGTCGGCAGTTGGCTGTTCGCGTCTGACCTGGGACAGCTGTTGAACAGCCTTATGGATGCAGTCCTTGCAAGCCCCGATCCAGTTTCGAATACATGATTGGCGATCCATGTGACGATTGAGTGAGAAGCTGAAGCTCAATCTGCTGCCAGAGAAGGAGGCTGAGATCTCAACGAGTGCGAGGCGGGGGACGCTGGCCCCAATGTCGGTTTCCGAACTCACAGAGTCCAACATGCCCCCATCGAGCGACTTGAACACTGAATCTTTAGACCCAACCCGCTGTGTCTGGCCAAGAAAGTTGAAGGCCACTTCCACAGGCCACTCCCGGGTAGACGCCTGGCTTTCCGGAGACAGCATGTTGTGAGCAAAGTAAGGACGGCCCTTGCCGGGGAGCTTTCGCCTAAAGTCGCTTACCCAGCGCACAATGTCGAGGAAATCTGGCTCAGGGGGCAAGGAATCGGGCAGGTAGACGGGGCAAAGGGTGGTGAACCATCCAACAGTGCGTGATAGGTCCAGCTTGTCATCCACAGGCTCTCTGCCATGGCCCTCATTGAATATTGATGGCACTGAAGGGCGGTCCGGGAAGGTTTGGCGGAAAGACGCCAACAGCGAGGCTATCAAGACATCGACAACATCGGTCTGGAGGGCCTCGTGGCAAGGACCCAAGAGTAGAAGCGAGTCATCGATGGCAATCTCCATGGTCTCGGTGATTGAGTCACCGTGAAGGTTCGGTACGCCTTGCATTCCCCAGTAGGAGAGATCTTGCTGAGGCATCGGAACATCATGGAACACATTCTGCAGTGTCGTTCTCTGAGCTTGCTCGCGTTGTAGATGGCTCCAAGTCTGGAATGAAAGCGGCTTGACAGGGTTGTAGGTGGCTGGCGACAAGAGCAAGAGTCCCTCCAGATCTTGTAGAATGATATTCCAGGAAACCACGTCGACAACAAGGTGGTGAGCGACAATCGACACCATTTGGTTGCCGGTTCCCTCCATCTCAAAAACGTCGGCGGCGAGCAGAGGTCCCTCAACAATGTCCAAACATGTCTGGCTCTCTTCGATCAATGCAGAGAGACGACCATGGTCCACACTCACATGTGATCGGAAGGTGTACGAGCCAGCGACGTTGCCAGTTATACGTTGAGACCAGGTGCCATTGGCGTGTGAGAACCGAGCACGCAGCATGCTGTGTGTCTTGACGATGGTGTCCAAAGCCGTCGACAGCTCTCGGGAAGTGATTGCTCGTCCGGTTCTCACAAGCATACTCTGGTTGAAATGAGTAGACCCAGCACCCATACACTCAAAGTACACTTTCTGAATGGGTGTCAAGTCAAAAGACTCATTCTCCAGCTCCTGGTCATGCACAACGTCTTCGACGGTGGTGACGACATGAGATGCAAGTTCGATGATTGACTTGCTCTGCATGATTTGGCCAACTGAGATACCCAGGTTGGAAGACCGACAGACGGCCATCAACTGCATTGCAGAGATGGAATCGCCTCCCAGATGGAGGAACGACTGCTTGAATGGCACCATTTCCACCTCGAGGTTAAGAACCTTAGCCCAGGCAGCCCTAAGCTTTACCTCAACCTCTGATGCTTCCCTGTCTAAGTCAAATAAAGACTTTTCCGGGAGAACCAGTTGGTGTTGCTCGGGAGTCATCGCCTCGACCCAGTTCACAGCGCGCCTCCGGTCAAGCTTGCCGGATGGAAGGAGACAGATGCGGTTCACGACGATCCACGAGGATGGAATCATCCAAGCCGCCAGGTGTCTTGCAAGTCGCTCGCGGATGCCTGTCAACTGTGGGGAAGCATACTGTCCAACGATCTGCATCTCTTCATCTCCCGCCACATCTTGTTTGGTACCTGCAAGTGACTGCAGAGACAGGATGGCGACTAGGCGCCCCTTGAAATGGCCAGATGATGGAACAGCCGCCAAGCCATACTGAATGGCAGAGTCTGCGCTGAGATGGTGTTCGACTTCAGATAACTCGAGCCTCTGACCGTTGACCTTGACTTGATTGTCCTTACGGCCTTGGAAGAGAATACATCCATCCTCGTCGATTTTGACGAGATCTCCAGTCTTGTAAAACCTGCGCTCAGGGCCTGGAGATGCACTGGGGAATTTGCAGCACCACCTTGGGTTGGTGATAAAGGATTCCGCACTCTTCTGGGGGTTCTTGAGGTAGCCCTGAGCGAGAATTGGGCCCTCTACTACAAGCTCTCCAATACTAGAAATAGGGGTGAGACGGTTGTGGTTACGCGGATCGACGACCCAACAAAGACCTCCAACCGCACGCCCGATATTAGAAGGGCCAGATGCAAGCGTGACGGCTGGGTTGACGGCAGCAACGACAGAAGTCTCACTAGGTCCGTAGGCGTTCATCAACTGGACAGATGACGCCCAAGAAGAGATGTGAGCAGACGACATGGCTTCTCCACCTAGCACAAGGGTTCTGAGCTCAGGGACGAGGGACGGCTGGATCAGCTGGGCGACTGAGGGCGTCAACAAAGCCCAATTGACGTGCATGCGGCTGATGGCGCCCGTAATATCACCCATGCGTTCCTCGTCGCTGGGCACACAGACCGTGCCGCCGTGGATAAGAGTCGTCAACATCTCCATAATGCTAGCGTCGAAAGTATACGAAGCAAATTGCAAGACTCGAGATGACTCGTTCATGCCCATCGCAAGACCATGCGCAGTCGCACCAGTGCAAAAGGCCGAGTGGCTTACAATGGTTCCTTTGGGCCTTCCAGTTGTCCCAGAAGTAAAGATGACATAGGCCGGGCTATTGGTAGACACGGAAACAGCCGACTGTTGGCGCGGTGGGATGCCATGAACAAAGGTTCGTGAGACCTGGACTGCCTTTGTTCCAAGATTCTCCAGGCGCTCAGCGTACTGAGGGGAGCAGAGGACAACAGTAGCATCAACATCAGCAAGGATGTCGTTGATTCGGGCATCTGGATGTGCCGGGTCCAGTGGAACAAAGGCAGCATTCGATTTGAGTATGGCCAAGATGGAGACGACGACAAGGGACGATTTCTCCATGCAGAATGGAACAATGGAATTCACACCAACGCCGTTCTCGACCAGGACACGCGCAAGGTTGGTAGATTGAGAGTCCAGTTCTGCATATGTGAGCGTTTGGTCCCATGCGTGAATGGCCGGCTTGTCTTGGGCTTGAGCAATACCCTGATCCTGAATGACATGGTGTATGAGTCGGTCCACGAGTGGTGTTGTTGCACGGTTCATATCTTGCAGTGTCTGAAGGTCATTGGGGGTCAAAATGGACAAGTCTTCCACCTTTTCGTTCATCAGTTCAGAAGATGAGATGGATTGCAACATCAAGGCGAACTGGTCCATGACGCGTTGCATCTGCGATGCTGAGATGACGTCCGGGTCAAAATGGACAACAGTCTCAAGCTCGCCATCTCCAATGTGGCACGAGAGCATGAGGGGGTATGAGTAGAAGTTGGTGCCAGCCATCTCGTTGGTCTGCTCGTCCCAGAAGGAATCGGTTGACTCTCGCGACCCGTGATTGATGGCCACGAGGTTCTGCGCGCCACACGCAAGAGCCGCGTCGGCATTGATGCGCCTGATGTACTGAATACCGGTATGTTGGTGCGTCCTCACCGCTGCCGACTGAGCTTGAACGTAGCCGAGAAGCTCAGCAACCGTTGTCGACGGTTCCAGCACCATCCGCATCGGTACAGTCGCCAACGTCACTCCCACCATTTCCTCGATCCCGGGGACAGGGGCATCGCGTCCCGTGACGGTTTCCCAGAAGACAACGTCGTCTGATGCCGAGTAGATGGAAACCGTCAAAGCCCAAGCAGTGCGGATCCTCGTGGTAGTAGTAATCTCTGATCCAGACTGGCGGATCAGGTCTACCTTATGAATCATCAGACTACTAGCACTTGCCTGGTAATCAGGGCTGGGCAGACGTGGGAAGTGCTGGGCTGAGACGTTGGATAGATGGGACTTCCAGAACTCGCCTGCTTGATCCAAGTCAATTCCTGCAAGATACCGGATAAAGTTGGAGTACGGGGGGCCGCTGAGCTGTGCCGGGCTTGGAGGAGCCTCTTGATAACATCTCTTGATCTTGTCCAGGATCAGAGGTAGACACCAACCGTCGTAGAGCGCATGATGAATAGTCCAGACAAAGAAGACGCCGGTAGAACCATTAGCAATGAGGTTGTAGTCAGTCAACCTTCCACCGTTGTGAAGAGGAATCTGGCGCCGGGACTGCTCCGCATCGGATAAGCTGGACACCGTAGACCATTCGGGGGCATCCTCGGTCAACACGACCTGCACTGACCCGGCATCATCGGTATGGACAATTCTTGTTCGCAGTGTGGGCTCAGCCTGGACAACGAGATGGCAGGCCCTCTTGAACCTGACGGTATCTATGTTGTCCGGGAGGCGATAGACGAGCTGGGCAACATATGCCCCAGGTTCTATGGTTGAAAGCGCCATAAGACCCTCTTGTGTTGCGGTACAAGGGTACATGTCCTGAATGGCATCGACATTGATGCGAGCAAAAGCCGCAACCTCTCGCTGCAACACATCCATCGAGGCCACGTCGGGTAGCAACGAGAACGGCTGGACGACTGTGACTGTAGCCTTGGACATGGGGAATGCCGACTTGGCCATATCCAGTAAGGTCGCCTTCTGGAAGATGCTAGCCACGGTCAAATTGATGTCAGAGTGCCGTGCGAGCGTCACAAGTCTCATTGCGTTGATCGAGTCGCCACCAAGCCTGAAGAAATGATCTTGGACGCCGAGGGACGCCACGTCAATGTTCAGCACATGAGCCCACATGACGGCCAGTTTCTTCTCCGCTTCGCTCGATGGAGCCCTACCAGACTTGGAGGCGAGCTTGTAGGAGCTCATCAGCGATGTCGGCACCGCCTGCGCCAATAGTCGGAGGCTGCGCCGGTCCAACTTCCCAGACGGAGTGAGTGGCATCTTGCGTATGGGCAGCCACACGGATGGAACCATGTAAGCGGGAACCAAGATAGACAGATGCTCCTCTAAGGCTTTGGCGAGAGCCCTAAATACATCGTCTATGTCCAGTACGATGCTTTCGTGGCTGTTGTCGGGGAGAGAGGCATCTGCATCGGCACAGATGAAACAGGCCAGAGATTTCCTGCCCTCAGACACAATGAGCTCCACAGCAGACAACCAGCTCTCGGGAAGGTTCTTTTCGACATGATATTCAATCTCCCCAAGCTCGATGCGCTGGCCGTTGAGCTTGACCTGGGTATCTTTTCGCCCCAAGTACGTAAGAGTACCGTCGGAGTTGCAGCATACCAGGTCACCGGTCTTGTAGAGCTTACGGTCCAAGTTGACGCCTTGAAGTATTCCTTCCACGCAGGCAGGTGGAGGTATAAAGGACTGTGCCATTCTCTCGGGGAGGTTCAGGTAGCCTCTCGAGACGATGGGGCCGTCTATGAGAAGCTCTCCTACGCCCCCAATGGGGACTAGAGAGTTGTGGTCGCTAGCATCGACAACCCAAGCGACACTACCGATGGCGCGGCCGATGTTTGTGGCTCTACCTGGCTCGGCAATATCGTCACTGTATGTCGAGTTGACGGAGCATTCCGAAGGTCCATAGCAACATTGCAGAGATACAAAGTCGCGCCAGATGTCAACGCACTTGGCAGTCACAGCTTCGCCGCCCAGAGCCAACGTCTTCAAGGTCCGGACGTCGGACGGGTGGAGAAAGCAGGCGACGGTAGGGGTGATATCGGCCAAGGTGACTTCGTAGCGGTTGATGGCACCGGCCAAATCATTCAGCCTCTCGTAATCCGAAGGAACGCATACACAGCCTCCACGGGTAAGTGTAGTGAATATCTCGGCAAGACTGTTGTCAAAAGTGTAAGAGGCAAACTGCAGCACCCTTGAGTCTTGCTCATAACCCAGCCTGGGGCCCGAGTACGCAGCATTGGTGGCAATCCCCCTATGCTCCAACACCACGCCCTTGGGCCTGCCAGTACTACCGGAGGTGTAAATGACGAAACAGGCGTTGTGGGGTGTGACTTGGGGAAGGGCAAGATCCTCCTGTGTCATGGAGATGGCCTGGAGCAGCTGGGCGTCTACAGCTACTGTTGTCTTGACCATGGTACTGATCCTGGACACCTCGGAAGGGGACACGAGAGCAACAGACGCGCCTGTGTCCTCGGAACGAAGTCGCAACGCAGTATCCGGATGCGCTGGATCCAGGGGCACGCATGCCCCAGCAGCCTTCAAGATGGCCATCATGGCCACTATAGCGAAAGCAGACTTGTCAAAGCAGACGAGCACAAAGTCTTCCACGCCAACACCCAAGGAGATGATGTGACGGGCAAGCTTGGTAGAGGCGTCATCAAGCTCAGCATAGGTGAAATCCATGTCCCACGAAGCAATCGCGGGAGCGTCAGGGCGTGACATTGCCTGCTGCTTGAACAAGTCGTGGAGGCAGCTTTCAACGGCTTCGGGCATCTGCTTGTTCCACTCGCAGAGCTGCTGGCGGTGCCAGGAACCGAGGTGATCTAGTTGAGCAACGGGCCGGTTGCAGTGATGAAGCACATTGCTGAGCGCCTTGGTAAAAGTGCTGGCAACATTCGCGGCCTGCCCATCTGACAGGGCATCTGACCAGTACATCAGGTCAATAGCCATGCCGTCGTCGCCTGCCTCGATGTTGACGGACACGTTGTACTCGTCGGGATCATACGTAGGGCGACACTCCTCGAATACAAGGTCTGGAGGGTTGTGTAGGGTTGGAAGCAGCTTTCTGTACGACACGGCGGTGTTGAACAGAGCGACGTCGGAGAGCTGCAGTGCGTGCTGGACTTCGGCTAAGGGAGTGTGCCGGTAATCCAGGCTATCCAGGTAGTCTCTCTGCACGAGGCCCATGACGTCCCCCAGAGTGGTAGACGCACCAACGTGGACGCGGCATGGCACGATGTTGATGACGGGCCCGACAACGTCATGGATGCCCTGGATCTGCAAGTCACGAGCAGATGTGAGATAGCCGAAGCAGACCTCCTCTGAGGTGGTATAAAGCCGCAGCGTCAACGCCCAGGCAGCGTATATAGCGTTGACAATGGTGACTCCCCGATCGTCACACAAGCTCTGCAACTCCGCCAACTCGCCAAACTTGACACTGAGGTATCTCAAGTCCTTTGATTCCGCAACATTGCCGTCGTCGAGAACGGGAAAGTGGCACGGCTCAACACCCGCCAAGTATGACTTCCAGTAGTCGATACCGGGCTGAATGGCCTGGTCTTGGAGGTGTTTGATGTAGTTGCGGTACAGCGGGCCTTCACCGGATCCACAGCTGCCCTCGTACGCCATGGCGAGATCCCGGAAGAGAATTGACAGAGAGGTACCATCCATGATGACGTGGCTAATGTCAAGTCTGCAAAAGACTTCACCGCTCTTGGTTGTGCAAACCTCAAAGTGATGCAACAGTTGAGAGTTGTCTCTTTGATGCAGAGGCGGGGCGCTCAGAGCGGCCAGTGCTTCCTCTTTTGTATCTTTCTCTGACACAATGAGCGGAAAGTCGACTTCCTTGAGAACTACCTGATCGTAGAGGGAGTCTTGCTGGGCCACGCTCTCAATAAAGATGGTCCTAAGCATGGGGTGGTACTCAATCAAGCGTTTCCAAGCATTGGCAAGTTTGGTGACGTCCACAGGCAGACCGCTTCTGCTCTTGACCTCATGGAGCGTGTAAGCAGCGTAAAAGGCGCTGTTCTTTGTCGTGCTGATCAAGAGTCCCGATTGCATGGGAGAGCAAGGGTAGGCATCTTCGACTAGATGCATGGATCCAACTCCAGCCTCGGGGAGCTTTTCTTCCTTCAGTAGTCGAAGGCGGTCGTAGGTCAGGGAGAGGAGTGGGAAGTCGCTCAGCGTAGGCTCAGGGGGCATGACGCTCAGAGATTCAATCAGGGTGCCGAGACTCTGTTGGCAAGAATCAATCCACTGGCGAATCTCGGACTGGTGGTTCATGTTTTGATTGAAGACAAACGAGAACCGGAGAGAGCCTTTGATGATGACAGCAGAAACCTCGAAAAGGGAAATACAAGCTGTTAACGGGCCAACGTCTGCACCGTCGGTGGCCCCCTTGACCTCGCCAGCGATATCGCTCACAGGGGTAAATAGAGCACCCTCGCGCTCCAGTTGTTGATACTGGCCAAGGTAGTTGAAGGTAATCTCGAGCGGCCAGTGACGGGAAAAGGCGTCATCGCCCGCCTTTGTCAGCCACCGGTTCGCAAAGTAAGGCCTCCCACTGTCAGGAACTTCACGCCGTGCATCTTTGACCAGCTTCGCCGTGTTAACGAGACTGGATTGCGCCTCCGCTCCAGCAAAGACCGGGTAAATAGTTGTGAACCATCCAACCACGTTGGAAAGGTCTATGGATGTGTCCCAGGGTTCCCGGCCGTGTCCTTCAGCGAACACGGCGGGGATCGGGCGGTCCGTGAATGTCTGGCCAAAGGAGAAGATCATGGCTGCCAGGAGAACGTCGGGAATCTCGGTGCGCAACGACTCATGGCATTTTGACAGGAGGAGAGATGTTTGTCGAGGTCCAATTTCGAAGCCTTCACGAGCCATCTGCCCGTAGACGTTGGGTGTGTCCACCATTCCCCAGTACTCGGCGTTCCCGTCAGGGATGCCGTGGATTGGCAGCACTTGCTCCGGCGTCTGGGTCTCGGCATGTTCCAACTGCATCTTACACCAGACCTGGAAAGGCAACGGGCGATCTGTACCAGGAGCCAATTCAGGCCGGAGCAGCAGCTCTTCTAGCTCCTGGAGAATGATCCTCCAGGAGACAAGGTCAATGACCAGATGATGCGCGACCACGAACAAGAGTTCTTCTTCCCCATTTATATCAATGAGATCAGCAGCCAATAACGGCCCATTTGTAACCTCAAGGCAAGTCTGGCTGTCAACGAGGGAGCTGCCAACTTCCTCACTCGAAGCCAGAGTTAGGGTACGCAAGCGATACGAGGACGCAACCTCGTTAGTGACTCGCTGCTTCCATTCACCGGTGGCGTCCTGGCTGAACCTGGCACGGAGCATCGAGTGTCTCGATATAATGGTCTCCATGGCCTTGCGCATATCTGACTCAAGAATGTGCTGGCTTGTGCGGAGGAGAAAGCTCTGGTTGTAATGGCCTTGGGTGTGGTTGGGTCTAGCAAAGTAGAGCTTCTGTATGGGCGAGAGCTCGAACGGCTGTTCCATAGTCTCCATATGGAACGATGGCCTATCGATATCCTTGACTTGCAGTGCCAGTGCTCTGATTGATTTGCAAGCAATGATTTGCGAGACGGTCAGCCCTAGGCCACGTTTCCTGCACTCGCTCATCACTTGCATCGCCGAGATGGAGTCGCCGCCAACGCTCAGGAAGGACTGCCCAAGGCCAAGCTGTTCCACTTTGAGGTTCAGAACGTGCATCCAGATCTTGTGTAGCTCCGACTCGGTCTTGCTGGAAAACTCAAGGTCCTCTGAGGACCCGGTGGCCGTGACAGGGTTGAGTTGTCGGTACAGAACCTCGTTCATGTCATCAACCCACTTCGCAGTCTGCTTGCGGTCAAGCTTTCCTGACTGAAGACGAGGGATGAACTCAACGGCGAGCCACATAGAAGGGATCATGTAGGGTGGCAACCTTTCGGCGAGAAGCTGCTTTGCCTCGGCGATTTTGACTCGCGCAGTGTCCTCCAGTTGACCATCAATCAACTTGTAAGGCTGGCCCTTGGGCACTAGGTCCTGGTTCAAAGCATCACCGAGCTGAACAATGGCCAAGAGTCGGCCTTTGCAGAAACCTTCCTTGGCCAGGACGACCATGCCGTGCTTTATACTAGCACTGGCGTTGAGATGATGCTCAATCTCACCCAGCTCTATGCGCTGTCCGTGAAACTTGATCTGAGAGCCTTTGCGCCCGGCGATGTGAAGGGTACCATCATGGTTGTACTTGACGAGATCGCCCGTCTTGTACATGCGCCTGTGGCCATTCTGTCGTGGTTGGTTGCGTGTCCATGCGGGATCAACAATAAAAGCCTCGCTCGTCTTCTCCGGCTCCTTGTAGTACTCCCTTGCAAGCGTGTGGCCTTCGATGAGCAGCTCGCCCGTCGCGCCTACAGCCATCAGTCGGTCGTGGTTGTACCGGTCAACAACCCAGCAATGAACGCCGACCTGATGGCCGATATTCAACGGGTTCTTGCCTTTCCTCATACCTCGGTGTACGTGCGAGACAACAGACGTCTCTGCAGGCCCATAGCAGTTGATGAGGTTGATGTGAGACCACGAGTCAATGACGGCTTGCGTCATGGCTTCACCGCCAGTAACAAGTGTGCAGAGGGACGGCACCTTGGCAGGGTCTATGAATTTGACAAACGTTGGCGTCAACAGCGCCCAGTTGGCTTGGAGCTGCGTGATGGCTTCCTCGATCGCGTTTAGCCGCGAATCCTCGCTGGGTATGCAGACACAGCCACCCAGAACCAAACACGTGAGGATCTCGGTGATGCTCACATCAAAAGTAGACGCGGCGAACTGTAGTGATCGCGTGTTGGAATCCATCATCATGGCAGGTCCATGAGCAAGGGCGCTTGACAAGAGGGCCCCATGCTGAATCAATGTACCCTTGGGCTCTCCCGTGGTGCCACTTGTGAAAATCATGTAAGCGCCATTGCTCCATGAGCCACAGTCGACCTCGCTGCCGTCGTGCTCGGCCAGCTGCATGAATAGTTGGTCGTCGACGGGGATCAACTCGGCCGCCACACTCTCTAGCATGGCTTGGTGCTGGGGAGAACACAAGATAGTCTGGGCTTGCACCTTGTGTGCCAGGGACTGTAGGCGCGGTAATGGGTGTGTAGGATCAAGAGGCACAAAGATTCCGCCTGCCTTGAGCACAGCCAGCATTGCAACGACAGTCCACTTGGACTTGTCGAAGCAAATCGGCACAAAGATCTCGGGCCCTACGCCTGAGGCTTGTAAGCAACAAGCGAGGCGATCCGAGAGAGATAGAAGTTGGGAGTATGTAAAGCTCCCGTCCCAAGCGCAAACAGCCTCTGCATCAGGTCGCAATGCACCATGCTTGGACACGGCTTGGTGTATGCACTCCTGCACATTGCTCTTTGGGTTGCTGTTCCACTCCAGGACTTGCCGCTCGTTTCGGTCACCAAACCAGTCGAGGTTTGATATGAGAGTCTCCGGGTGGTTGATCATTTCACTGACAATCTTGTCATAAGTGTTGCTGATGTTCGCCGCCTGTTCTCGGGTCATGAAGGCGGGGTCCCACGACAGGATGGTATCGAGAGTGGTAGGGTCCACGGACATGCGGATCTTGCACCATGAAACAGAATCCTGGCTCCTCGCTCGACTTTCATCATTATCATTGCTCGGCTTGCGGGCAAGGTTGCGGATGGAAAGTGTGGTGTTGAACAACGTTTGTGCCCTGGTCTCTGGTAGGAACAGCAGGGTGCAAAAGCCGCCGGCCAGGATGCTTTGAACACTCTGATTGGCGGGCACATTCAGTTGTGCAGTTGGCGTAACATCATGTCCACGTCCTGAGGTTGTGGTGATGCTATGGTCGCAATCAAAGCCATAATAGACAGCCTCAAGTCCAGTGAAACATCCGAGAAGAACTCCCCATGCTGTGCATAGAACACTGCACGCCTGAGGCAGATCCCCGGGTATGCTGCATCCCAACCGACTGGTGAAACCCAGGGGATCGGACTCGTTCTTCTCACCCACGTCGAATGCCGGGAAGATGCTGGGCTCCAAATCTTGCATTGATCGACCAGACACCTGGATACAACCGCAAGAAGGTGGCTCCATTGTTTGAAATGTCTTGAAAGGGTTTGGCGATATTGTGTGCATATAGTGTGTGTTGAGGGGGGTAGATGAAACAGTTGATTAACATGAAGCAGAGTCCAAGGCTTCTGCGTCGAAGGAACCATAGACCTCATGGGCAAGTGTACGTATGGCTACTGGGATGGATCATGAAGCAGATATAATTCACCTAGCTACGAACAAGGCTCAAAGCAAGGCGAGAACGCCTCTCTCCCTGAAAGGGGAGCGCGTGGGTGTAAGCAAGCCACGTCCGACCAGGGGGTTGACCTTCAAGGCAGAAGCAACATTGTGCGCGTTGTCATGATGTAGGTGGATGCACTGACTCGGGAGACAATAACCATGCTGATCCCTGATGGGAATTCAAGGCAGATAGATCCTGGCTTCAGCTGAAAAATAACCTATTTATCTCCACCCTTTGCCCACTCAGTCCACAAGCACACCAATGACAACTACAGTCAGGTTGAGGCCATGCACACTCCGGCGCTTCAGCTCTGGATCTTCTCCATGCGTGGCCTCGTCTGTAGGCCTGTGGGGAATATGCCGGTACAAAAGTTCGGATCGATGATGAGGTGCATGGAATTGCCACCGCAAGGTAGATAAGTTTTCTCTTTACCCCGACATCAGGAGAACGGACCTAACCCACAGTAGTTTGAAATCACGACTGGGCTGAACACGAGAATGAGATAGCAGGCCAGGTATTGGACAGCTATCGGGTTCCTAGTGATGAAGAAAATAGATTTTTCACACTGCTGACAATTTCTTTGGTCTCAAATGATGGCTTGATCACACCGGATGATCTGACTATGGAGTCATGAAACTGAGCAGTTACATGACACCTGAATAGGGTATCCATTGAGATTCTCGGTCTGAATGCATGCCGCTCGGAAGAGCGTCTACCAGCTGGGTGACTTGCAGCTGTTGATGTAAACGGCGGACTATTACATTTGTTTTTTTTAACTTTATTCCCATTAGATAGCAAAAGACAGATCAAAACAACCTTATAGAATATGACACAACAGCTAAGACTGTTGAAAGCAACATATCCAACACCTTGGCTGGCAGCACTGGTAAAACCGGTATTCATTTCAGAGCTGCATGTAGAAATCAATTACACTCACATTTCAAGAGAACCAGCCACCAATGCAACGCCGCGGAACCCTCGGGGTTCAGAAATAATCGATACTGCCCCACATCATGTTGGTTGGCGAAATGCGCTGTCTTGGCCATGGACAAACAAAAAAGCACTAACTAGACTGATCAGACAGAGACTTATGCGGCAGTGGGCCCAACATCATGATAACTACTTAAGAGGGAATAAAATGGAGAGTATCTAAGGTTTTTATTACCACTATGAGATTTCTTTGTAAATGCTGACCGAATGCTAGGGTAGAGAGAAATACGACATCATTCACTTTTTCAAGTCCTTTTTGATCTCTGAGCAGCTGTGCCTCTCTCGGTTATTCTTGACAAGACTATGGAACCAACAAAAGGCGACTGGGCTATGACGATCTTCTTCTCTTCTCGGGATGGCGGTGGGGACCACCTGAGAGCGTAGCATTCGTATGCAGGCAGCGGCGTATGGGAGGCCACGATCCAACAATTCCAGAGAATACAGGGGTAACACAGGGGTATGGGACCGGGGGAGAAATACGAGTCTTTGTGGGACGCCCCATCCAATGCTTGGTCTGTCCAAGTCCTTCACTCGCGAAACTGACTCGATCACGTACCAAGAACAAGGAGGGAAAAAATAGCTCCACATAGCCCTCCTGCTAGCACGCCATCACGCAGTCGTGAAAAAGCTTGAGATACCAGGTTAAGACGGCACACAAGGATTAACATGATAGCCGAACCAGGGGCAAACTGAAAGGCTAACACAAGAAACAGCACATTCACATGGTTATTTTATTATTCTATCAAGTGATTACTATCATTTCTCTCGCAGTTTCAAACCAAATGACTAGTCCTTCTTGCGTTGACAACCCCCCATGTTTTCTTCAGCACCTCGTGGCCATCCAGTTTTTTTTGCCGGCTGTCTTCATCCATTGGTCAACCCCTGCGCAGGTGGGGGGTCTACCGATACTACCAAGATCGACATAAATCAAGGATAAGGCGCGCGCCACCTGAGTCCACAACCTCCAACATCCCATCCCGCATTAGCCTAGCTGGCACCATGTCTTGGCACGGCAGTTGGACGTCGAGCTGAGTTAATGTGATCTGTCGTGCCTGTTCCGGCCCGTCCCGGCCCGTCCCGGCCCCATAACTATCTGATCAGAATGAATCGCCGTTGATCTCCCCATAACTACTGGTACTGTACAATTTTAGTGCGGCGGTCTTTTCGACCCGCCTTGCTCATATCATGTCGCGCCAAGCGGGCCACTCCACACCACAATATCCTGTCTGTCTGAACCATGTCCGAACCATGTCTGACGTGTCTTTTTTTTTTTTCTCTTCTTTTGTTTTTGTGCCCCTTCGGCCACTGTCCTCGAGGCAGCATACAGATGGCCGTCTGTCCGTTTGCAGCTCCGTTGAACTTTCAAGTGCGCTCATTGCCCTCGGGTCTCTGGGCAGGTTGGGAAAACAGTCCCATCCGCGACCGCCATGGCCTCCTCATCGTTGTGCGACGACTCTTTCGGGCCACATGCGGCTGGCTGCAGAGGCGGCTTCGATCTGACGCTGCTCTTTGAGGAGTCAATACTTGTTGTGCCCATCAATGCCTTGTTGCTCCTCGCAGCTCCGTGTCGAGCTGTCTACCTCCTGCGCAAGAACACGGTAAAAGTTGAAAGCAGCTACTGGCTATACTGCAAACTTGCAAGTCGACTGCCCTGATGTTTCCCGTGACCCGTATTCTAACAATTGTTAGATCTTGTGCCTTTTCCTCATCGCATCGCAAATCGGCTTTCTCATCTTGTTGACTCAATCTTCAGCCATCATCACCAAAGCCTCTCTACCAACTGCCGCCTTATCGTTCGTCGCATCCATTGGCCTGTTGGGTCTGTCCTATGTCGAGCATGTCTACTCGTATCGGCCATCGACGGTGCTCAACCTCTTCCTACTCTTCTCGGTCCTCTTTGACGCTACCCGAACGCGAACACTATGGCTTCAGGGCTACAATCGGTCCCCGGCCATAGCCGCCCTTGTCGCGACGGTGATAAAGATTGCCATGCTGGTCGTCGAAGTTATTGAGAAGCGCGGTTTCTTACGCCCCCAGTACCGCGCATTGCCTCCCGAGGTGACGAGCGGCGTCTTCTCCCAATGGGTCTTTTGGTGGCAGCTCCCTCTGTTCCGCGCTGGCTACTCCAAGAAATTGGAGATTGGGTCTCTGTTCCCTCTTGCAAAGCATTTCAAGTCTTCGTATCTGCAGGACCTAGTACAGACTGCCTGGGCTAAATGTTTGTCGTCCTACCTCCAGCATTGCACATGCATGCACCCTGCAGGATACTAACAGTCGCATAGCATCTAAAAAAGAGAGCCATGGTTTGATCTTGGTCGTTCTCAGGACACTGAAGGGGCCTATTCTGTCCATCATTTTCCCGCGTCTATGCTTCATCGGCTTCACCTTTTGCCAGCCCTTCCTCATCTCAACGACACTGGCGTGGGCCGAAAAGGATAGCGACTCTGACGATATGAACCAGGGATACGGCCTCATAGGCGCCTGGTTCATCGTCTACGTCGGCATAGGAGTATTTCTTTCCTACAGACGAGCCATAGCAGCATCTCACTGACGCTTGACATCACAGGTGACGACTGGTCAGTACCAGCACCTGACTTATCGCGCCATCACCATGGCCCGCGGTCAGCTCATCACGATGCTGTATGACAAGGCTACGGATATCAACATCACGGCTGCCGACCCTACCGCTGCCCTGACACTGATGAGCGCTGATATTGAGAGGATTGACACGGGGTGGCGCACCGCTCATGATGTCTGGGCCAACTTGGTCGAGATTGCCGTGGCAGTCTACCTGCTGGAACGTCAGCTCGGCGTTGTTTGCCTCATTCCTGTCGGAGCCGCAATCTGTAAGTTCAGGCTGGGAATAGAGGGGCTGGAACGAACGATCCATCTGCTAACTCGGCATACATTTAGTCTCTATCATTGGGTCTGTTATTGCCGTCAGCTTCGTCATGGCTCGACAAGCTATGTGGCTCGAAGCCATCGAAAAGAGAATTGCCGCAACATCTCAGATGCTGGGTGCCATGAAGGGCGTCAAAATGTGCGGCCTGACCGACGTGCTCGGCACACGTATTCAGGCCATGCGGAACGAGGAGATGCACATCTCGGGCAAATTCCGCAGGTTGTTGATCTGGAATATGGTCTTGGGTGAGTACCTGCAATGACTTCATGTGTCGTGAGCGCAGCTCCCAAGAAGCCTCGCTAACTGTGACATGTATAGCCTATCTTGCTCCTATTTTCGCCCCGATCCTGACCTTCACGGCATACAGCGTGCTCGCCCAGTCACGGGGGGGAGGCAGTAACTTAGACACAAACCGCATGTTTACGTCTTTATCTCTGTTTGCTCTCCTGCAGGATCCTCTGACCTCTTTTGTTACGTCATTGTCCTCTCTGATGGGGTCCATCGGAAGCTTTGTGCGCATCCAGTCTTTCCTCAGCACAGACGTTCGCGTCGACGATAGAGTCATCCAGGATGGCATCGAAGGCCACGCCTCCTTGGGCTCCAGGTCTTCAGGCAGTGAACCCGAGAAGAACTGCTCTTCACCCGAAGAAGAGCCCAAGCTACTGAAAGATGCAATGTCAAATGGTACGTTGAATGGCAACGCTGTCATCGTCAAGGCTGGCTCTTTTGGATACGACAACGCCAAAAAGCCCATCTTGAGCGGCATCGATGTCCAAGTCCCCCTGGGCAAGTTCACGCTTCTCGTTGGGCCGGTCGGCAGTGGCAAATCAACTCTTCTCAGGGCATTTCTTGGAGAGGTTGGTATCATGGCCGGGTCCGTCCAAGTATCGAGCTCCGAAATTGCCTACTGCGACCAGACCCCGTGGCACATGAATGGTACGGTGCGAGATAGCATCATCGCTTTCTCACCAGCGGATGAGCGTTGGTACCAGCAGGTGCTGGACGCTTGTGCCTTGAGGCAAGATCTCTCCCAACTCCCCAGGGGAGACCTCACCACGATAGGAAGCAAGGGCATTGTGCTCAGCGGAGGCCAGAGTCAAAGGATCAGTCTGGCAAGAGCTGTGTACGCGCAGAAAGATGTCATCGTCCTCGATGACGTCTTCAGCGGATTGGATGCGCACACTGAGAATGCCGTATTCCACAATCTCCTTGGCACTCATGGCATCCTGCGGCAGCTCAAGGCAACCGTCATCATCGCCTCTTCACGTGGTACACGAATTCCCTACGCAGACCACATCCTCAGCCTCGATGGCACCGGCGTAGGCTGCGAGCAGGGGAGCTTGGACAAGCTGACCGACTCTGGCGGCTACGTATCTCGCTCCCTCGTATCCTCCGCAGACTGGACATATGAACAATCCCCCAATGCCGCTGCTGCTCCTACCGAGGCATCAGCTTGTGCCCTGGTGCACTCGGAAGAAGCCCATCTCGAGGACCTCGAAGACGAGGCCGGTCGTCGCACTGGGGACGTGGCAATCTATACATACTACATCCGCGCCATTGGCTGGATCCCAACCTTGATCTTTGTTGCCGCCATCTGCGCCTTCATCTTCAGCCAATCCTTCCCCACCATCTGGCTCAACTGGTGGGCAGCCGCCAATGCCAAGGAACCATTTACACGGCTCGGCTACTACCTAGGCATTTACGCCATGCTGGGTGGACTGGCCATTGTCTTCCTAGTCGTGAGCACCTGGCAGATGATCGTCACCATGGTACCGCTGTCAGGAAACAACTTCCACCAGAGCCTGCTCAAGACAGTGCTCAACGCGCCAATGTCCTTCTTCGCCGCGACCGACGCTGGCGTCACCATCAACCGCTTCAGCCAAGATCTCCAGCTCATCGACATGGACTTGCCCCTCTCGGCGCTCAACACCTTTGCTACGTTCGTGCTGTGCATCGCCGAGATGGCACTCATCGCCGCTGGTTCGTATTATACGGCCGTCGCATTCCCCTTTTTGTTCGCAGCGCTGTGGGTGGTCCAGCACACGTACCTACGGACATCTCGCCAGCTCCGGTTTATGGATCTTGAGGCAAAGAGCCCGCTCTACGCCCTGTTCACCGAGTCCGTCACTGGACTGGTGACGTTGCGCGCGTTTGGGTGGCGCGGTGCCCTCGAGAAGAAGCACCACGAGTTGCTGGACCGATCGCAGAAGCCCTTCTACCTTCTCTACGCGGTCCAGCGGTGGCTGACCTTTGTCCTTGACATGTTTGTGGCCTTCATCGCTGTGCTGGTCATGGTCCTTGTTACCCAGCTCAGAGGCGTACTCCCTACAGGTTTGATCGGAGTGGCCCTGGTCAACATCATCCAGTTTAGCCAGCATCTCAAGCTATTGATGACCTTCTGGACAAACTTAGAGACGCAAATTGGCGCAATCTCTAGGATCAAATCCTTCACATCCCACACCGCTTCGGAGCACGAACCGCAGGAAAAGGAACAACCGCCGCCCATGTGGCCGTCTAAGGGAGCCATTGTGTTCGACAATGTCTCGGCCGGATACAGGTACGTCAACGCGTTATCCCCATCATACGTTCACTTGCTAACCCATCCTTTTGCAGACAGTCCGAACATGTCCTGAAGAACATATCCATGTCGATCGAGGCAGGGCAAAAAATTGGCATCTGCGGACGGACTGGAAGGTAACGCCGTTCCAACATGTTCCTCTTGTCAGACCTCTCTAGCTAACCCATATGCCCTCGCAGTGGTAAGAGTTCCATGGTCTCATGCCTTTTCCGCATGGTAGACCTCCACGGTGGCCGCATAACTATAGACGAGCTTGACATTAGCACGCTGCCCCGTGAGCAAGTTCGCACCCGGCTAGTCGCTGTGCCGCAAGATGCGTTCCTCATCGAGGGAGGCAGCGTACGTTTGAATGCGGACCCTTCTTCCGGACTCACAGATGCTGCAATTGAAGATGCACTGAGAGCTGTAGACCTGTGGGACATTGTAGTCGAAAAGGGTGGGCTTGATGTGCTCATCGAGGAACTACACCTCTCACATGGCCAAAGGCAGCTCTTTTGCATTGCGCGCGCCATCCTACGCCCATCACCCGTCGTCGTTCTTGATGAAGCCACAAGCAGGTACAGTGTCACGCCCTCCGTCTACCCCCTATTCATGCACCAGATACTAACACCGTAACCAGCGTGGACTCGCACGTCGATGAGCTCGTCCAGCGTGTCCTGCGTGAGCGGTTTGAGAATCGCACAGTAGTTGCCATTGTTCATAAGCTTGAGTCGGCTCTGGATGACTTCGACATCGTAGCTGTTCTTGATGCAGGCGAGCTGCAAGAGTTTGGACCTCCGCGAAATCTTCTGGGAAAGGGGCCTGAGGCCTCGGCTTTTGCTGCTCTGTACGAAAAACTGGCCGGGGAAAAGAAAAAGGAGGAAAGAGAAGAAGAAGAGGGAGAAACATTGTCAGAATAGTTAGAAGTCAGATTACCAGTTACCTGTGGAGGATGATTGTACTGTGCAGTACAGCTCGTCTGAGATGCCCCTTGAAGCTTCCCTGCTTTTGTTCCAGGGCGAGTACGTTTTACAGCCTGCACCGTACAAGATAATTAGAGCGTGATTGCTCTAGCTAGGGGCCTGAAGAGTTGGTACAAGCTAGAATGAGTGGCAAAATTGGTGGTGCCATATAATCCACCCGTGCGGTAAAAGATCAACATTTACTCTCTAGAGATCATAATGTTGGCCCCTCCACCTCATATCAAGCCCCCTTGGCGGTCATGCAGCCCGCCTAGTAGGGCACGATTTGAACATCACAGATTGTGCTGCTTTTTTCTGACTTTCGCGAGGGAAACGAGCAGTGCCAACCCCCCACACCCGATGATACTCACTAGATGCGCGTCTGTGTCGATCCCAGATGCTCGCAGGGGTGGGTTCAAGTCCTGCAGGCTCATTTCCAAGGCGAGCCATCCCTAAGTGGACCTTGCAAATGGCCCCTGTGTTGGGCTTTCGGTAAGTGCCATGTGTTGTCGATCGGATGATCTGATGTCGATCTGCCGCCTCGACTCTTTTTCCCGGTTTAATATGTTGAGACCATGTTTTTGCCGCTTGCTCCGCTCTCTAATGCGCGGGAAGTTAGCTTCCGTGCCTAATTGATGCAGTTGGTAGTGTAGGTGGCTGGCTGACGTGACGTATCAGTTTACGTGGTATCCTCGATTCTCCTTGTCGCCGCCCCTTCCGCGCCGTACCGTGCCGCGCTTCCCGTGTTGCAGCTGGTAGTACGGAAAAGAATCCCTATGGAAGCTGGTCTTCAGAGTCCGAAACTCGTCGTCTGCCCGTACTCCTCTATTTTAGGTTGCCCATACCATCCCATCGCGTCCACTTCCAGGTGTATTCACGCATGTTTCCAAACACGAGCAGCCATGCTTCTCGTCTTTTGCTTGAGGCTCTGCCTGCTGACTTTCTTTTCGGCTTAATTTTTACTCTAGNTATATTAGTAGAAAAAATCCGCCGAAAACTGACTTTCCTGAGCGGGTCCCTGGCTCGCCCATCCATCCCTGGCCCAGCAGCACGGCCACATTCCCTCCGTCGTCCTTCGAAGCGGCAGGGATGCAGCTCCGGTAAAGAAGTCACCATTACGGCGCCAAGCAAGAACATCTTCCAGGGTCTCACAGATCATGAATATGCTCAAGTTACTGCTTACCTCCATCAGCAGAAGGAACTTAACCTGACTGCTGTCGTTAACTCGACCTCGTAAGTTTTGTCTTTTCGCATTACCCCTGAAATGACCTCCCCAGTGACTTATCCCTACTTCTTATATATCACTATGTCGATGCCTTTCAGCTGATGGTATGTAGTTGGGACAATGTCATTGTGACTCTGGACCTGCTGCAGCCGAACAAGACCGATGCATTGGCATATCTCGAAGGACGCGGTCCTGCTCCAGCTCGGTATGCGAGAGCCACCTTGCAGTTCAATTCGCAGCTGCAGCCCTACATCCAGGAGTACATGGTCGGCCCTCTACCCGTCAAGAAGGGCTCGACCCGGTACGAGGAGCTCAACTACATATTCACATCTGGCCGTGGCCGAATCAACGTGTACAACGCTGATGGTGATGCCATCGCTGCTTTCAATCTCAAGGTCGGAACTGAAGTTCAAGACATCACCAAGCGACTTCTCAACGGTGTTAGTACATCTTCCCTGCGTACGTCCAAGGAGGTTTTAACTGATGGTATCAATAGACCGCAACCGGCGCAGATGACGACAAACTGTTGATTGCTGGTAGCGATCCTCTGACTCATGGCGGCGACAGGATCTACCAGTGGAACGAGTTCTACTCTGCTCACACCGGCGAATTCTTTTCTGAGACCATATTGCCAACTTCTCTTCAGTTCAAGGCAGACATTAGTGGCCGAGATCCTTCCAAGTGGAAAGTAGTTGGTTGGTACTACGACGGCAACTATTGGCCAACCACTGCCGCCTTTCGCAAAGGCGTCGAGACCTTGACTAGAAGACCAGGACCAAACGTGGATGGATCATGGACCTCTACTGACCAGCAAGGCGAGAAGCTGCCGCGTGATCATCTGTACCCTCCCATTTCTGTCCAGCCAGAGGGTCCACGGTTCGGGGTCGACAGACAGCAGAACTATGTTGAATGGAGTAGGTGCATTTGATGTCGTTATCTTGCATACACGTGGCTAACAGGGCAAAATAGTGGACTTCAGCTTCTTCATCTCCAACCAAAAAGAGACTGGCTTGCAGCTTCACGACATCCGATACAAGGGCGAGCGTCTGATCTATGAACTTGGTCTCCAGGAGGCGCTTGCGCACTACGCTTCGCAGGACCCGCTACATGCCTCATCAGCATATCTCGATTCCTCATACGGCATTGGCACCAGCCAATGGAACTTGGTTGACGGTTTCGACTGCCCGTCCCATGCCACCTATCTCAACACGACGTTTTACATCAGCGAAACTACTCATGTGCACCCTAACAGTCTGTGCCTCTTTGAATATGACACCGGCTATCCTATCCAGCGTCATTTGACATCAAACCATGTTTCTGCGAGTAAAAACATTGTTTTTACTATCCGTAGCGTCTCGACGGTAGGGAACTACGACTATCTCTTCGAGTATTCTTTCCACTACGACGGCTCCATCGCCGTCACGGTTCGGGCCTCGGGCTACATTCAGGGTGCCTTTTGGTCAGGAGACGGTGATTATGGCTTTCATATTCACGACAACTTGTCAGGGTCTATGCACGACCATGTCATCAATTTCAAGCTCGATCTGGACATCAAGGGCAGAAAAAACAGTCTGTTGAAAACTGAGTTTGTGCCAACTACCCAAGTGTATGATCCCCTCCGTCTCCTCTACAAGCAAGTTATTGATCATCATCAGCTACCCGTGGTCTGATGGTCAGCCTATCAACACCATGAAGGTCAACCGCTCCTACATCACCAGCGAGGATGACAGCAAAATTACCTGGGCCAAGAATGGAGCTGCTGCATACGCCGTTGTCAATAAGGATAAGCTGAATAGTTTTGGAGAGGCACCCGGCTACCACATTTTCCCAAGTGTGCCAACCTCCCTCACACACGCGCCCTAACATTGCTAACGAAGGATGTCTACAGACAGCGGTAGTACTGCCCACCTGACGGTTCAGTCATCCTCAGCCCTCGGTCAATCCGCCAACTGGGCCAATCATAACCTCTACGCCCTTCAGCACCACGACACCGAACCAAAGAGTGCATACGCCTTCAACAGCCACGATCCTCATCACCCAGCCGTGAACTTTGACGAGTTCTTCAACGGGGAGAGTCTAGACCAAGAGGACATTGTTCTGTAAGTATTTACGCCACTATAGTTGTCACAGCACAGCTAACTCTTTTTTTTTTCTTTTCCCCTTTTTGAGGTACTTCAACCTAGGCATGCACCATCTCCCCAACACGGCCGATCTACCAAACACGGTGATGACGACAGCTGTATCATCGATGTTCATCGCACCACAAAACTACTTTGCTGGCGACGTGTCACGGCGCACCATTCATCAAGCCCGGCTTTCCTACAACGAGCATTCCATCGTCACCGATTCCAAGACGTTCGGGACGAAGCAGCCGACCTGTGCATACGATATGAACAAAGCCGCACCCGACTTGAGCAGCTTTGTCGGGGAGATTCAGATTCCAAAGTTCCCATGGAACCCAAGTGGTAGTCTGCAGACGAACCCTGGTGGCTAGGTGATGAAGACGGCTCGGGGTCTCATGAAGGGCAGGCATGCATAATCCCCATGCCTTTGCGTGCTCGAGGCGTACCTGTGAGGCGCCAGAAGACAGGTCATATCACTTGAACTCCCACTGAAGGTTGAGCTGAGGGTCTGGGTCAATGTGTTTTATTCCCCAGGCACAGATACTGCAGTTCCAACATGGTAACTCGCCTTTGCTCCCTGCACGAACGAGTCAGGATTCGGGTATGGCGGTTGGTGGCAACTGACCATTTAATAGAATTTTATTTATTTAAGATTGTACACATGATATGTGCTGTTTCCATCGTCGTGCCCTGATCTAGCTTTTGGTAGTAGAATGAGGTTGAAAAACTCGCATTCATAAGCCGAGTTATATGTTGAGGTTTAAGTTTATCGCTTAAAACTGAACTTAAAATAGTCTCGGCAGTTGAAGCCGGGTATTCCGGTTAATTTTCCTTATTAGGAGCTTACATCCGGCCGGATTATGGTCAATTGCAGCCAAGATCGGTGGAAACGTTAGAAACAAAAATAAAGACGGGTCGTTACGCGTAGTCACGTGTGCTTGTGGGGGCGCGGAACGGTTGTTGAGCTTCCTGACTCATGGCTTGTGTGAGTAAAGAACACCATTGAGTTGGTGCGAAAAATCGAGTTGTGATCGCGGGTAGGTTTAGGAGGGAGCCTATTGCCCCATTCTCAATTGACGACTACTGACTGCTATCCGTGCTTCTTATACTATGGAGAGGGAGCTATGAGAAGATGCGTGTGTGATATAACCTCTTTTAATGTCCTGAAGCAACAACACAGGTTAGCTTTACCCTATAGCCATGAGCAAACCTCGGATCCTCGGCCATACCGTTCAAGGCGTGTGCGTAAAGGAAAACAGCGAGCTATGATTATGAAACCAGATTAATCTAGAGAGAAACGCTTTTTTGAGCTTTGCTTTCGGGTGAAGCGCTGTGTGCGTAGTGGAAAATATGTACCCTTGGATGATTGTACTCTGTTGTTGATTCATTTGCGCTGGTAAGGTTGCTCAGAGCAACACTTCTTCTCTCTCTCTCTCTCCCCCAGTTCATTTACACATGAAGTAGTGCTCATCGCGAGAAAGCGCTCTTGATCACGATCGACGGGTCTGTCATGTCTTGAAGAGGTCATCGTGTCCCAGCTGTTCCACTCACTGTGATGGGTCACCATGAGTCCCACTCTGATTCGCTGAAGCATTTCTCCTGCCATCCACATACAATACCACAAGTTACCTCATGCATTCCAGTAAACATGCACTGCGACAGTAAAAAAACATGAGATACTAAACTAGCTCTCTCTAATTATTTAGGTAAAAAGACTAGAATTAAGGCCTAAGAAATTTAAGAAAATTATTAAAGGGAATTTAATAGCATTAGAAAGTGATTATGCTCTTATTTATCCCTTGGTTAAGGTGTCAAGGTAGCCCTTTTTGCTATCCTCGCTGATCGCCGGGGTCTTAGTGTCTCAAGTTTTTTTTTACAACCCCGTCCGTGCCTGCCTCTTTTGCTTTGCTGTTTTAGAATTTTTCTCGCTTCATGGCAGGAAATAAACAATTTAGTGGTGCTCTTCCCACCATGAATGTACCGAACTTTTGCCGCGGGCGGGGCTCCAAGTTGCTCCACGCGACGTCAAGGATCTCATGACGCCCCAAGTCGCGTACCTCATCATCAAGATCAACAAGCAATGGAATCAGCAGCCTTCGTAACCTTATGATTCCGTGTTCTTGTCTCCTGAAAATGGATCACGGTCAAACAGAGGACTGGATCACCGAAGCCTCCAATTTTCCTCCTTCCTCGAGCCCTCATCCCCATTATTATCTTTGCCGGAGCTGACGACATCGACCAAGCGCAAGCGACCCCACGAGACTACCAGCATCATATCGCCGCCTTTCAGCGAAGACCTTCCTTGTCCTGTTGATCCGAGAGATATATCGCGACCGGAATCGCCAACAAAGAGACGCCGCGTGGACCAATCTCCATCCACCTCGGCGCCGAAAGCGTCCTTCCCCTTGCGACCAACAACCGACACTCGATCAGAATATTCAGTTGGAACGGGCGATGGTGATGGCAATGCGTGGGCGACTCAATCAGTGCCGGCTATATCCATGCCTTCGGTAACCCCGAGTAAAAAGTCAAGCCGGCGCAGCGCTATTAGAGACATAGCCGACCTCGCACTCGCAGAGAAGCAGACAACAGGAGTGACCTGCTGCAGCGCCGATGTGTACCCAGCCAGCTGTTCAGTTGATCCTTGCGTCTGGGTGATGATGTCGGCGTTGAGGCCGTTATCCTCTTCGCCCGCTTGGCAGAGCCCATCAGCGAGCGGTCCCAGACGTCGTACCTGTTCTACCAGCTGCGATGGTTCGACCCGAGCCTGGTCCCCTCTGAGATTGCCAGGCAAGCTGGTTACCTCACTGCTGCTTTTGCCGCTGCACAATGCCTCACGTCTATGTGATGGGGGCATGCTGTTGACGACCCTCGACTTGGGCGCAAGCGTGTGTTGCTCATCGGACTCTCTGGTACGGCCATATCGGCCCTGGGGATGGGATTCGCAAAGTCTTTGCACACGGCCTTCTTCTTTCGGTGCTTGGCCGGTGCATTAAACGGGAATGTTGGTGTCCTAAGGACTATGGTATCTGAGATCGTTGTCGACAAGCGGTAAGTGTCGATGACGAGAACAACCGGCGGCAAGATCCTATGCTGATGATTCACAGTCACCAAACTCGCGCCTTTCTCCTTCTCCCCATGTGCTTCAACGTCGGTGTCATTATTGGGCCACTTCTAAGTGGTTTCCTCGCAGACCCGATTCATGCCTTGTCGAGCCTCTTCGGCCCAGGCTCCTTCTTTGGAGGCGTAGATGGTGTCCGGTGGATGAGGAGCTTTCCGTACGCCCTCCCCAACTTGTTCTTCGCCATCACACTTGGAGCAGCAGCACTTGGTATTATCTTGGGCCTCGATGAGACACATCCGCAACTGCGGCATCAGCGGGATCTCGGCCGCGCGCTAGGAAAGTCAATCATGGCTACCATCATGAGACGCAAGAATTCGGGCTACGAATATGAGGCTATCCAAGACGACTATTTTCCAACGCAAACCTCACATCTTCTGGAAGACGAAATCGACGGGATACCGGAGCTTGAGCCGGAGCCCAAACAAAAGTCGTCCCTCCGCGCCATATTGACCAGGAAGGTCTGCCTCAACATGGCGCAGCGCTTCCTACAGTCACCACACGTTTCATCATTCAACTCCATGTTCTTCAGTCTTCTTCCAGCACCCCAAGCGGACGGACACAATTTCCACCTCCCGTTCCGATTCGGTGGTGGTCTTGGGCTCTCGAGCAAGAAGATGGGATTCGCCAACACCATAATTGGCATGATCGGCATACCACTACAGTTGTTCATATATCCACGACTCATTGGCCGCCTGGGCGTCAAGAATTCGTACCGCTACTTTCTACCGCTTGGAATCGTAGCGTATGTCCTGGTGCCCTACCTGGTTTTGCTGCCTGCGAGCAACTCGGCCCTTGTGTGGACGTGCCTATCAGCCGTGTTGTCAATGCAGGTCTTGTCTCGTACATTCGTCAACCCAGCGACTGTGATGCTGGTGAACGATTGTGCACCGACGCCAGATACTCTAGGAACTGTACACGGCATGGCTCAGAGTACGTCAAGCGCTGCCCGGATCATTGGACCGAGGATGGGTGGCGCAGTTCTCGGCTGGGGACTGAGCAACAACTTCGTTGGGTTGCCGCTGTGGACGCTTGCTGTGATTGCATTGGCAAACTGGATCGTCATTCTGGGTATCGAGGACGTGAATATGCATCACTGATCAGCTGCTACTGTAATGCAAAGCTATACGGAGGATAGGTTAGCATAGGACCAGGTAGAATTGTCCTGGACTGTAGATTTCGGCTTCTATAGATGGGCTCAGTCAATTGAACACAATCCAAATATCGGATATCTTTGTCTCATAACGTGATTGACCTTGAATATCATCGACGCAGTTCCTCTCCGCTCCTGGATCAAGGAGGGGTGAGGATGGTATCGACACACCCAACTCCGAGTCCCTTTTACCACCACCACACGCACATTTACGAGTCGACTAGCGTCGCCGTCATTACAGTCGCTTTCTTCACAGTGACAAATTGGAGTCGGGGCTCATCCTGTCGTCAGGGGTTTGCGCAATATTTTTCCTCTCACTGTGAGAAACGAGCAACGCACTAGGATCCTTGTTCCCCACCAACCAAACCATGCCATGTGAAGGCCCGCTTTATCTTATCAATCAAATCATATCAATCTCCAACTCATGACTTATTTCCTGTCATCCTCCCCTGACCTCCCGTGACCTCGGTCGTTTGCTCCCAATATTGCCGATATACCGAGCTCAACTATGGCATCTGCACCCAGGCCACCACCCTCCAAGCAGCAGAAAAATGAGGAAACGTTAACAGTATATGCCCTCCTCCTCTGCGGCCTCTTCATTTTCGTTATTTCGGCCCATCGGTGGCATTCCTCAAGCAAAAGGGCGCCACAAAAACAGCGGTCAGCGGTCAAAAAGGCTCAAGAGGCTACACGACGAGCCTCGGTCCTCGCTTTTCAGTAAGAACAATGTCCGGACTGCTACAAAAAGAAAAAGTGTACTGACAGACGACAGCAAACCCCAACTGAGCTCAGCATGGGAATGGTTCGGCCGGCCGTCTCTCGGCCTTGTCACGTTGGTCGGCGTCTTCCTAGCGGCCAACACTTTTCTCTGCTCGACTTCGTTTGCTAGTCACGCAGTCAACCACTTCGCCTCTAGATATGGATGGTGATTGCTCTCAACATCACGCGTGGCTGTCTCGTTTACTGACCTGCTCAGGATGGCATCTGCAAACATGGCCTTGTGCGTCTTTTTTGGAATGAAGAACACGCCGCTGGATTTGTGATGACCATCATCCTGGCTGTACTGCACAGACCGCTCTGGGCCAAAAAGCTCCCTATTGTGATGCTTTTTACTGCCGGCTTATGGGCCATAGATCGCACCCTACGAACATCACGTTTATCATGGAATGTCGTCAACAACCAGGCTCTTTGTTATCCTCTCCCAGGGGGTGGAACCCGGCTGCTTCTTAAAAAGCCATCTATTGAAGTCGCCACACCAGGATCACATTGCTATCTATGGATTCCACGCGTACGATTTTTCCAATTTCATCCTTTCACAATTGTCAGCAACGGGCCTTCAGGGTTGGAGCTCGTGATAAAGTCGCAGCAAGGCTTTACTGAAGCTCTTGGTGAGTTTGCAATGAAGCAACCAGGTCAAGCCATCTGGGCTTCATTGGATGGGCCATACGGCGCATTGCCAGATACGGCAGTTTACGATAAATTGGTTTTCATTGCCGGAGGGAGCGGCGCGGCGTTTACATTTGGCTTCATGAACCGCATTCTGCACCGCACAGGAGGGTTAATATCGCAGCCCATTGACTTTGTGTGGGCTGTGAAGCACACAGGTATGTGTTATCAATTGCCTGCACGCACATTCTGGTAACCATTTATTTAGAACATTTGGCCTGGTTTGGTGACAGCCTCCGGGACCTCGCAAGTGCCGATTCAACGGTCAATATGTTCTTGCACATCACGAATGAGGAGCCAGGCCCCATGGGTAGTGACGGCCTGGTGCCATTCCCAGAATTGGCAAATTTTGGCGTCAAGTCAGAGAACAGTGAGGCACAGCCACTTCTGACCAGAACTGCAAGCAAGGATAGCCAACCTGGCCTCAAGGCGAGTGTCATATACGAGAGGATTAATCCCCAGACTGTGGTTCAAAACGCGATGTTCAATATGGGAAGTCATGAGCAAATTCTTATTTGCGTATGCGGGCCAAAGTCATTGATGGACAGAGTGAAGGAGACAGTCAACGATTGCTGGGCTGATTCAAATCCCAGAATTGACATCCACTGTGAGGACTTTGGAGAGTCATAGGTAGGCATAGATCATGTCGTTTCTCCAAGGCGACCGGGTGTCGCAGAACGCGAAAGATAAAGTAGATAGATCTTTCCCATGTCGCCAGGTATCTTTTGAAGATTGGTATGCCCCGGAATCCATGTGGCCAGAAGGCATCTTTCGAAAACATATTCAGCCAACACCGAGGCGTATATGGCGTTCGATCGAGTGTAGCTCTTGCCCTACCGAACATAAGGGCTAGGCCTTAGAGAATAATGCGCAGCTAAGCTTCCGGTTCAGCAGAGCTCCATAAGGGGGACCCTGGCACTGGCCGAGTAAATAACTTCCACTTCGCAGGGGACCTGGTTGCTGGGCGCACCTAAGCGGAAACGCGGCCTTGACTCTAACCCTATCAAACAAAGCATAGCCATACCATCGCTCATAGTTGACACATAATGCCGCGATATTAAAGCTTGATAGGTGAGCGCTCTCTTATGCTACATCATTTTAGAGTCGCATCGTTCGATGCTACCTCACGTGCGCAGACTCGTCGGGCTCGCCGTCAGTTCTCCCTTTCCTAAAATAACCCTTCGTGTTTGAGCGAGCTAAGCAGGGGTTTGCTTGAAGTTACGGTTTCAAACCTTCGTATCCCGCGTCCTGATGATTTTAAAGCTCCTTTTTACTTAACCTTGCCAAGTCAAACTAGTACAATTAGGGTACCAACTGCCGAACCTCCCGTCCGTTGGCGACATTGAAATATCAAGAAGGTCCATATAAGACGTCATGGAAACCCAACGTCGAATTTCGAGAACATTGAGCATTCCGAGTTTCAGAGACGCCCATCATGTTATCCAAGGCTTCTCTGCTGTTGCTGCTATTGCCCGCTGCAGCGTCAACTCGAGTTTGTCAATTGTCAGCAAACAATCAGACTCAGCCTACCAACCAGACACGTCCATTCGACCCGAGCGCGCCTACGAACGGGACCGGATCTACCAACGGAACCATCCCCGAAGATGACACTCCTTGGGTTCCGACATGCAAACTACCCAGACATGACTTCGCATGGTTGAGTGTTGGACATGGTTTTATGAGCGACTGTGTTCATAGCAAGGGTACAATCCAGGGTCGTATGATCTTTGTCGACTTTTCTGACGCAGAGGCTCTCGAGGGAGAATCTCCTGAAGACGCGTATGATCTGTTGGTTCCCGACGCAAACAAGTGGTTCCAGGAAATCAGCCATGGTCAGCTTGACCTCAACATCACCGCCGATACTTCCAAGTTTTACCGCATGCCGAACTCCGCAGAGTCATACGGTTGGGACTCGGGTTTAAGTAACCAGCAACATTACGCCTACGTCGAGGACGCTTTGGACGCATACATGAACAACGGCGAGAATCTACCGCCCCCTGTGACAGACATCCTCTACGTTGTACCTACACGCAATGCGGCATGGATGACTCGATCATTGGCCTCGTCGTTCGGCGCCTTCACAAGAAACAATACATTCGTATCCAACAGGGCCATTACCTTCGGCGTTGATCCATATAACTCCTGGGGCTACAAGGCACTCAACCACGAAACTGGCCACTCTATGTGCCTACCCGACTTATACCCCCTGGATATCAATTTTCCTACAGGCGAATACGTAGGCGGCTATAGTGTCATGGGCAACGTCGGAGGAATTGCTCCCGATTTCTTCGCCTGGGATAAGTGGAGGCTGGGATGGTTGGCCGACGAGGATATCGACTGTATTCTCGAACATGGTACTACCAGACATACTCTCACACCACTGGAGACTCAGGGGGGTACCAAGGCTGTGGTGGTAGCAGCTAACAAGACTTCTGCTCTTGTTGCTGAAGCTCGCACTACCAAGGGTGCAGATGAAAAGATCTGTGCCCCTGGTGTCCTCTTATACACGATCGACACTACCCGCTCAACAGGAGAGGGACCGATTCGCGTTCTTGATGCCACGCCTGGATCAGACAGTTGCGGTAGCGAAGTCAGTGGGTGGGAACCCATGAATGATGCAACTCTGTCTGTGAGTGGCATAAAATCCTATGAAGTGTCCGGATGGGGTATTAAAGTTACTTTAATTAATGATGAGGACAATGAGTTTAAGATCGAAGTAGAGTACTTATAGAATAACATAATAAAGGTTATGTTTTCAAGATTAGATATTAGGAGGGACTTTTGCCTACTAAGGCTATCGCAAATGATGCATTCTTTGGAGAAATCACAGAAGATGGCCCCAACTATCGCAGCGTTGAATGGATCGGAATGACTGCTCTCATGATCAAGGCCTAAATCGGTCTCGGGGTCTTGTCCATGCCCGTCGTCTTTGACGCTCTTGGCGTGTACCGGGCGTTATCATCCTGTTGATTATCGCCGGGATTACTACCTAGTCAGACCGGATGGTTGGCGTATTTAAGCTGCGGCATCGCAATGTCTACGGCATTGACGGCGTTGAACGAAGGTTGTTCGGTTGGATTGGCTACGAGCTTTTCGGTGTCATGTACTGCCTTTGTATGTTGCCAATGATTTCACTATCGCCGTTTTAGAGCTCAGTGTTTAGTTTTCGCTTTCGTTGCCGGCTCGGCTATGCTTAGCATCTCAATTGTTCTCAACGCCCTTTCTGAGCACGGGTCTTGTACTGCTGTCTTCGTGGCTGTCGCCGCTATTGCCGCCTTTATTTTCTAGCATCTAGACACTTGGCCGAATCAGCTTGGTCGCCTGGGTTGGCGCAGCTTGTATCATCATTTCAGGTGTATTTCTTATGTCTGCTTGTATAGTACTTGTGTAAATGAAACAGTCTTTGTCGTAACCATCGCCGTTGGCCTCTAAGGCCATCCCTCAGCATTGCCAGCAGACATTGCCCAGTGGAAGGGAGAGTATTGTTGACTTTGATGACGCCTTCAAGAGGATTTATTAGGCATAATATAAAAGAACAGAGTTATAAACACATAATAACATTAAAAACTAATACTATAAGTTACTATAGCCTTAATATAAGCTTTTATGGCAGCAGCTATAGAGGCTCAGTGGAAAGACATGTCTTATCATATAAGATAATACCTTTACTTTTCCTTAGAGAGGATAAATGCCCTGGCCTCCTCCTCTTTTCACCATCGATACCTTTATTTCATCCCCCTCTTTCTCAAAATGGAATTCAGACTATTAGATTGTTAATCAACCGTCCTTCACCGAAGCCATCTCTGCTATTCCTACTCTTCTTTTTACATACGCCGGCACCCCAGCTTTCTTCGATATCATTGCCGAGATACGTGATCCGCACCAATATACCCGAGCTTTAGCAACTTGCCAGATCACGGTTACGGTTATCTATATTATTATCGGTGTCACTGTTTATTACTACTGTGACTCATATGTTGCCTGGTCTGCCCTTGGATCGGCTGGCCCTCTGGTTAAGAAGGTCGGCTATGGCATTGCTCTGCCTGGCTGGCTTGCCTCTGCTATCCTAACGCTATACGCAAGACTCCGCATACCGAGCTTCTTCTCGAAAATCCCTCTGTTCGTAACTTACTACCCGTATACAGCTGCCCGCCAAGCACATCTTTGTTCGTATCTTATGAGGCATAGAGCACCTTTGAGCGAACTCAGCCCTTGTCTCCTTGAATGGCGCCCTTCTTGGAACCTTCCTCGTGTTCCAGCCGATGGGTTGTATGTGGCTATCTGATAACTGGAAGAGCTAGCGGACTATTTGGTGGCATTTTGTGGCTGGATGGAGGATATTTATTATTGCTTTTGGCACTTTTCTGATGATTGCTGGAACGTATGGCTTATCGTTGGCATTCTTGACTCGTATAAGGAAGACGGGGGCGCCAAGGCTTGGTCTTGTGCCGATAATTCGAACTGTACTTAGAGTTGATTCTGTAACAGATAGAATCTCAAACGAAGGTTCACCAATAATGACCGCACATCTTCAATGGTACACTACCTTTACATAGAGCTAAATCTTCAAAGTCAGGAGACGTATTTGCCCAGGCTCCATCCTATTGCAGAGAGAAATAGCACTGTGTCCACTTCCTATGTTGCAATTCAAGGCTATGGTTCGGTTTGAATGATCTTGTTTAGGGGAGAATCACACGAGACACGAGCCGTAGCCCGATCTTAGACGACTTGGGCTACTTCGGTCCGCTGCTGGGGGGACAATCACCCATCCGGACACACAGACTGTATTCACTCACCTGAGGCAAAACTGGGAAATCCCATCCGTCGGGGGGTCGGCGTTTTCGTCTCCAGTCCTCGTTGACTTTCTTCCCTCAAGAGCCTTGTTGCGTTGCTCTATCCATGTAACCTAACCTGTTAAGGCAACTAACTCTATGTTGACATGGAAAGATTCCCCATACCTCGGTCGCAACATGTGAGGCTAACTAAACTATGGAGAGTCGTCGAGGTTTCAAACGAGTCGTCTCGAAGCATGCCTGGTTCCCCTTGGCTGGTCGTGGTGGCATGTACCACCCTCAGCAGGCCAACACCAGGTTGTTTATAGCCTAAAATATGTTGGATGGGCGGAGGGGATTCGAACACACGGACAGACGAATCCACTAGACTACGAATCAAAAAATTGGTGACCTTATAGGCGGATCACTTGTTCATATCTTGTCGTGCTTGCGTAATTTTGGTACGGGGGCGTCGTCGGTCCATTCCTCGCGCTTCCACCACGATGAGACACAAATATCGTTGCAATGGAAGTGATATTTCAAACTAACTCTACCGAGAACCTCTCAACCCATCTGCTCTGCCCCACTCAATGCCTTCAAACCTTGCTCTGGTCTGGGAACTTCCGGAACATGTCGGCAAGCCGGTCCATGGGTGCCGCCATCAAGCCCATCACAGTCTCGAATGGCGGGTGCTCTCCGGCGCTGGGATGGCTGCGCGTTGGCACAAACATCTTTGTGCGGCTGAAGCTATTTGACATGGACTCGGACTGCCCATCGTCGGCCTTAAGCGCTTGTTCCAGCGCTGGTAGGTCTTGACCCTCCTCCTCCTCGATGTGCTTGGAGAGAAGAGTCCAGATCTCTTTGAGCTTCGGAAGGTAGTTTGAGTCCTGGGGACTCAGTCCTTGGAACGTCTTTAAGAGCTCCTTGACCTTTCACATGGTTAACGTAAGCTCGATCAATCTAGGGGCCAAACTCCTACTTGGTGATGCTCCTGGCGATCATGCTCGGCCATTTCCTTTCCCTTGGTTCCCATGTACCTTTCCATGGCAGGATAGACGACAAGCTCCTCACCAATTGAGTGACGCGCAAGCTCCCAGACAAATTGGTTGCCGAACCGTTGCTGGTGGTCGTGGTCGGCCGAGTTAATTACCTCATTGTAATACTGCTCAAGCTCGCGATGATCCTTGATTATGGCATCCGAAACTGAGGACATGGCTGCGATACGGACTCGAAGAGGGATTTGCGCCACACGGAAATGCTGAGGCCGAATGGTGGCTCTAAGCTGAGGCAACAAAAGAGTACGGGTCAACGACATCTTTAAGTATCAAGTTGAAGTGGTGACTCTGCATTTCATCCCGAGCCTAGGGGCGCAGCTTCCCATATAACCACATTGCATGGGCAGCATGACGCAGGAATGATGGGCTTGGCTCGAGTAATATCACGAAAGCGGCAGTGCCAGAGTGTGATAAACAGCCAGTGATGGGACATGGGATGCCAATTCCTCCCATGTGATTTACTATGGTTACAGGATGATATGGCTTCACGACGTCAAGGAAAGCATTCTAGACGCGATGTTTACGTAGCCAGGGTTGTAATCAATTCATTCTGATAGGTTGGCAGACTGGCCCTGTGTCAGACTTGGGCAACGCGGATGAAAGATACTAACGTTCACATCGGGAAATATGGAGCGCATCGGAAGGAGGCAGGCATCTTTGAGTACCAAATTTATGGGCGCATACAAGTTTCATGGCGAAGGACATTGCGGACTTTTGCCGAAAACCTCAACAAAGTGGTTCCTGGTGCGTCAAGAATTACGCCATAGTTCGTCAAGTGAGATGTGTGCCCTTCGCATCAACCCGTCATAGACGTCAACTAGCGGCGCTTTAAACCCCGATTCCTACTTAAACTTGCTAGAATGCAATCTTTTGATATTTCTTGTCATGCTGTCATCGACCTAGTATTCGAAAGCATTATCAATTTACGCACGATGCTCGGCTCTCCGGGTCGCGGCCGGAGCTTTTTTCCCATCTATTGTGGTGACTAGGCCTTGACGGCATGATTACGACCCCGGCACTGGTCATGAATCCACCTGTTCGAGTACGCAATGACGGAATCACTTTCGACCAGCCATCGAGGTGGAGCCTTACGTATCATAGTGGACATTGCGCGGGGAGGAGATGGAAGCTGGGATTGACTTGGGTTGTATAAGATGGCATGCTGAGCCGTTCGAACGTAGCTCAATTGAGCGTTGTCTAGTGATTGCGACAAAAAAGAATTTCTGAAGGAATCATGGGCCTGAACACCTTGCTTGGAGGCGTGGCTTTGCTCGCTCTCGCTGGCCATATCGATGCTGTGCCTGTGGTATCTAAGGCCCAGACCACATTCTCATCAAAGGCATCTTTTGTCCCGCCGGCGATTCCTGTCACGGATGTTCTCTTCCATGGAACATATACCGGCCCTGAACCAACCACTACTGGGGCACTGTCAAATAGCGCTCTTGCATCCTCAGTTCCCGCTCGGCCTCCTGCCCCAGACTCTTTCAAGTACCCGGCAGATGGAAAGCTCCACAGCCCTCAGCCAGCACCTTACACGCCCAGCGGAGGCATCGGCACCAATGGGTCTGCTCCAGTGTACCGGGTTCAGAGTGACTTCGATTACCAGTCTCTTGCACTAGCGCTCTACCAGGAGTGGATCGAGCTTGATCTGTTCCACTGGGGGCTGGCGACCTTCTCCAAGGAAGAGTTTGAGGCCTATGGGATTAACGCTGAGGACCGTTTTCTCATCGAGTACATGGCTGACCAGGAGATTGGCCACGCTACCGTCATCAGCCATATGCTCGGTCCTGAAGCACCGAAGCAGTGCACCTACAACTATCCAGTCTCCAATGTTCGAGAATTCATCGACTTCAACCAGAAGCTTACTCGCTGGGGAGAGTCTGGCGTCTACGGCTTCCTGCCCCATCTCAACTCGGGCCCTGCAGCACAGCTGCTGTTGCAGAGCATCACAATCGAAGCCCGGCAGCAGCTCATATTTCGCCAGTTTGGAGGCCAGTTTGCCATGCCCGAGTGGCATACGCCTGGTATCCCTCAGAGCTGGGCCTGGACTCTGCTCGCCCCTTATATCTCGAGTTGCCCCTACAATCAAACCCGACTGGTCTGGCAGAACTTTCCCGCACTGCACGTCTTGAACCAGCCGAATCCAGCTCGGATCAACGGGTCTGATGTATGGAATGAGACAACCGGCGGATACGCCAACACTCTGTCCACTGCCGATATCTCCGAGGATGAGCTTTGCGTCAACGCAACGGACAAGACACTGGACTGTGGCGCAGCAATCACTCAGAACCGCAGCATTCCTCTCTCATACGCCGGCCGCCAAGTATTCTTGAAATGGGATGCGCCAGGCCAAGCTATCGGACCCAACAATAGCTACATCACGTCAACCAATGTCAAGGAGCCCAAGTACGCCGCCTGGGTCTCACAACTCAACGTCACATACTCGCCGCTGCAGAATGTCAGCCGCGATGGCAGGACGGCTTACACGATCCAACCCAATGTCTCGACCTGGGCAGGCGACCCGGCAATCAATGGAACCATGTTCCTGGCGTTGACGGACACGGACCTCTATGTTACGCCGTACAACCTCACCCAGATTAACCCGCACGTGGCGGCGCTGGCGGTCTACCAGGCTGGCTGACATTGAAGATGGCTGAGTTTAAGAATAGGGTCATGCGCTTGGGTTTTTGGGAAGGGAGTGGAATGCTTGATTAGATCTACGGATAGAGTGGCTTTAATTGCCTGCCGAATTTATCCCTAGCCTCTTAAAAGATAGGAGCAAAGGCACTGCACCCTAGTATGTATTTAAATTAAAGATAACCCCAGATAATCCAGTGTGTCCTTATGGTGCACCCCACTGGACTCTTATTACTGCCTTATCTCGTCTTATCTTCCAGTCACTTGCTACGTGTTTCAAATTCACGACTTACTTTCCTCCTATGGTTCCCATTAGAAATGGACATTCCGGCCAGGAAGAAGAGATACACCAAGCGGAGTCGATCGGGCTGCCTTCAGTGTCGAGATCATCATCAAAACTGCGACGAGAGACGGCCAATGTGTAGTCTTTGCGACCCCCGTGGACGAGCTAGTCAATATGGGCTTCGGATTCGATGGGAAGGCCTTTCCAGCAGAGGCAACACGCCATCTCAAACCACAACCCCTCGCTATCAGTCTCATCTCCACTGCCACCTTTCGATGATGGCGGCCTCACAAACTATCGACCAGACACAGTGACTACAAGTCAAGATGCGCACCTATCCCCGGTTACCTCATGGCGTGGACCTGGTATGGTGAATGTTTCTTGACGGAATGGATTGATTCACATGAAACAACTGACGGTCTGATGAACAGCCTTTCAGTTGGTAAGAAGGCTTCGTATGACATCCGATGTTACTTGCGATGTGTATTGGAAAAGGTCTGGACTTTTCTCTGGACTATATTTCCGTTTGGCGATATCTCGTTCTGATGTGGCTGGTCTACAATTTCCTATCTGAGTTTAGTTTCCAGGACTCTAGAGGATTCGGACTGCGTGCGACGCCGGTATCATTGCTTGCGACTGGTCGGGCTCTCCATTCATTTTCAACTAATCACGCATGTTTGGCCTCGAGTTGCTCTTTTGGGATTGTTGGCAGGACATGCCAGCTAGACGCTGGTCCTCCCAGAAGCCGATGACGAGATGGGCTGAAAGAGATCAGAGATAAGACACGATAGGGCCATATTATAAGGTTGGCGACAGACCAGACTTTCAATACCTGTAGAGCATTATGTGGTGAACGTCCCCAGCTCGACTGAGGACGCAGGCCATGACCATAGCATCAGATCAAGCGATGCAACCGAAAGCGATCCAGTTGAGGTCGATGAGACGCAGCGGGCGCCTCACACAGCAGTGACCACGCCCCTACATTTAGGCCGATTTTGCCCAAGGAATCACAAGGGGCAGATGAAGATGGAGGAGGAGGAGGCGGAAACTCGAGCAACGTCCGCGAAGAATTGTCTAACGGATGCAAACGAAGAGTAATAGCCGGTCTTGTTCGCCGCACCAGGATCAGACGAGACGGTGGTCCCTCGATAGCGAGGAGGGGCGGATGTCGTGATGGAGCACAATGTGATGGACAACGCCTTGGCGATGTAGACACGCATAACCAGCAAGGAGAGTCCGCAACAGCCGTCCAAGGACGAGGACGGGCACACAATATAACAGTGTTACCGGTCCAAAGGCTGCGCTGCGACCGATTCAACCGAAGGCAACTGTAGGAATAGCCGAAGCCGGAGTGATAGTTTACCTAAGCCCAAGACCAACTCAACAAAGTCCAGAAAGCCAAACCCTCGCAGAGCCTATGACGGCAGGCCGGCTGGATGCAAGTCAACGGCGGCCGGGCCGCCGAGCGAGGAGGACCGGGTCGCGATGCGACGGCGTTACCCATCCAAGACCTCTGTTGCGCCCGATCCAGCCGAGAGAAGCGGTGGCTCCAGAAATCAGTCAGTCGAGGACCGCGCCAAGCCTCGCGAGCGCGGATCAGCAGAATCGGCCGTTGCTACCGCAGACAGGTTCAGCATTGGGAGCCTCGGACGAACCCCCGGACCGCGTGGGCGGGGCAGAACGACGAACCAGGTCAAGTGGGTGGACTCGGACGCGGCGGGATGGGATAAGAAGTCAGGCGATGCAACACGGAGCCACTGCTTACCCCGACGTCCCTCTTCGGTCCATCAGGCCCAAGGAGATACAGGCAGCGGAGGCTGATGGGAGCCGGATCGACATAGTCCCCGGACACCGAGCAGCCGATGACGCCCTGGAACTGGTAGTTGGAGGCGGCACCGATGGACTCAAGGAGAGTGCGCGGCACCGCAGGTTACTAAAACGGAAACCGACACCACTAGAACGAGTGCGCCAGGATAAGAGGGCTGCACTCGCCAGCGCGCTGGGCGATGAGCGGCTTCTAGAACGCGTCTGGGAGGAACTCTGTCCGGATAGGACGCAAGACTATCGAACAGAGGACCTACGCAGCGTGCTGAGCTACCTATATGAGGAATTTGCTGAGAAAGAGAGGCTATCTCGGGAACAGGCATCGTATACGCCAGTTTCCCACGCGGGAAAGGTGTCGACAGTATAGGATTTCTACAAGGCATTTCACAACCTAGACGCCTTGCCAATCTGGACCTATAGGATATGCTATCGAAAGTGCAGCAAAGAGGAGCTAAAAGCGATAAGCTGGGACGAATGGACATCTAGCCCTGCCAACAGACGTGATGGCTCGCCATTGTCGTGCCAGGGTTGCTTCCCCGCAGGCTATCACTTCCGAGGCTGTGCAGAATGCGTTGGGCGCTTGAGAAAGGGTCGGTCATGTCCTGCCGCGCAGTTGCTCATGCGCCTGGGTTGCGAACACATGTTCCCGGACGAGCTAAAGTTGTTAACACCATAGCTGAGAATAGCGGTGAAATAGAGAGATGAAAATGAGTAATATTAGGGCCCTAAAACCAGGCTGTTCAATTGTTAAAATGGCCCTCGTGATGACTAGTTCAAAATGGATGATCATGTTGGCTTGGAGTTCTTCTGTGAGGGGTTCTGTCCTCTTCCCCTCTTTTCGAGGTCACATGCCAAGGTTCTATGTCTAAGGAGGAGAGGGTGGGGAAAAAAGAAGAGGTTGGGGGGAGGCAATGGGCCGAGAGAACCAATGTCGTTTAAAACGAAGACACATCGATTAAAGACCAATCAAGGAGCAGATATTAAAGCCGAATTAAAGAGCAGACGTTAAAGCCGACCAATAAGAGGCGGGCAAGGGCTGGGGCGAAATCCTCGACGCAGAAGACCTCTCGTCACTTGGTTCCTCAAGGCATAGACCTTTCGTTCCTCAAGGCACGGGCCCCGTTCCTGACTCAAATACTTGAGTAGAGAAAGCTATGGAACCCCTGCAGTTGACGGCTGCCTCCTCTATGCACCAAAAGACTTGACTCGACCAGCGTAACTTCAGGTCCGAGCTTGGCTCTTTAGTAACGGAATTCAACGTAATTCAGCGTCACCGCAGTCTACTCTGATAATATCAATCTAAATTCTGCAGTGAGGCCGGCTCCATGGGTTGGTAAGTGTCCGGGTCTTTTGGTTAGCGCGATTATCAGTGTGGGTGTGATTCTGCTACTCGAGGTGATTCACCATGCACCTCGACGAAACTTGCCTGATTCGGCAATCGTGAGAATGCAAGCTAACCCCTGCTTACTGGCGCCCAGCCCGCCAACTACATCCCCTTCGCACATAAAAAGGACGCCTCCTCCTCATGTACTTTGATTTCTGCTGTCTTCCTATTCAAACTGATCCTTGATTTCAGACATCACGCCTCGACCATGTCTCTCGTTGGAAAAGTCGCCATCGTTACCGGCGCCGCCCGTGGCATTGGCGCTGGCATCGCCTTGAAGCTTGGACAAGAGGGAGCTCGGGTCAGTCTTCATCCGCTCACCTACTAGACATGGCTAACCTCAGCTTCCAGGTGGCCATCACTTACGCGACCGACTCTTCAACCCCAAAGGCCGCAGCTCTGGTATCCCAACTCTCTGAGCTAGGTACCTCGGCGATTGCCATCCAGGCTGATCTCGCCCAGGAGCCGGCTCCAGGCAAGATTGTTGCACAGACTCTATCTGGGCTTGGCGTCGACCACATCGACATCCTTGTGAATAACGCCGGCGTCGCAGACGTTCACCCCGTCGAGGAGGTCACTCCGGAAATGTACGACAGCGTCTTCGCCATCAACACGCGTGCCACCTTCTTCATGACCCAGGCCGTCCTGCCAAGCATCTCCAAGGGGGGCAGGATCATCCACGTGTCGTCGACTAACGCGAGGACGGGAATGCCTGGCACGGCGGTCTATGCGGCAAGCAAGGTTGCCCTCGAGGCTTTTACTCGAGTCATGGCTGCTGAGTTTGGGCCCAAGTATGGGGTTACTGTCAACGCGGTGAACCCGGGTCCTGTGGCCACGGATATGTATCTCTCTGCCCCTGGTACGCTTCGGGACACTATGCATGAGATGGTTAAGAATGTGCCGGCCGGAGGACGAATGGGGACTCCAGAGGATATTGCGGACATCGTCAAGTTTCTAGCTAGTGAGGAGTCGAGATGGGTGAGCGGGAATGTGGTTACGGCTAATGGCGGTTTGGTGATGATGTAGTCAGACGCGCGGCTTTGAAATACATCAACAGTCATAACTCGCCATTTCCAATAAAGATCGAGGTACATGATTAGAACCCATCGCCATCAAGACGCCGTTGCCTCTTTAGTATCCGCTGTATCCCAGATCCCAAACACTTCCAGCTGATCAAGCGCCGGCGTGGCAGAAAAGATGTCTGTGACAGCCAGAGACAAGAACTCTCCCAGAGGTCCCATACTTTTCAAGGCACAGTAGAGTATACCGACAGGTGCAAGGGCAATGAAGTTCGTCGCCACGCTTGTCTTTAACTCTGTTGCTAAGTAAGCGCACTGTTGGACCGCCTCTAAGGCTGGCAGACAGGGAAGCTCAAGTTCATTCGTTAGCAGGAGGGGTGACGAGGTTTGTCTGTCCCGCAGCTGGCTTTCGATATGGGCCACATCGATATGCATGGACGCAGAGGTTCGGGACCGAAGGAGTTCCTGCAGCCGGGATATATACATTAAGGCGGCATTATAATTGAAGATCTCGAGTGCTTGACTAAGACTGTTGAATCGGATCTGCCGGCCGAGGAGCTGTCTGACTAGCACTGAAGAGGCGATCTTTGAGCTATGAGAAACGGTCAACACGGTTGCCGCTCCAGGGTTGATTCGTTCCCAGTCATATCTCCAAGCTCGGAGCTCTTGGTATAGAGTTTCTGCCTTTGCGACAGTGTTAACTCCCTGCTCAGGCTGTCGATTGCGCCCACCCAGGACCTCTTCAGCTAGCCCGGGGAGACTCGAAGTTATGTCATAAAGTCTATCCATGCAGGTTTTATGGGAGGCTCGAAAGGGCGCCGACTTCCAGACATCTTCTTCCAAGAAGGTTCGGCACCGTTTCGCAAGGGCGGTGCATATCTTCAAGCCACGTTAGTTCGCTTGATTCAGCCTTCCGTGGATCAAATTTTGGGCTTGATTCTTACAAGCATCGATCTGCAAGACCTGAATATGGAAACAGTTCTGTCGTCTTGGTTGCAGTCGGGGCCACAATTTCTGGTGATAAGGCCCAAGCCCAGATCATGCTCCAACTTGACTGACTTTTCCATTACATACTGTTGATGGCGTCAGCCCTGTTCTGCCCAAGGGCTGGATGGTCAACTCACGGGGTACATGCTCAGAACCATGACCGGGAGGATCAAATCAACAAGAACTGAGCTCTGGTGTATGTCCAGGCTCGACGACACAAGTCGCATGCTCTGTCCGTAGAGCTGCATGCTCCGCTGTTGCAGTTTTGCATCAGAATTTCCGACGCCGAGATGCCCCATGAGGAGAGACCTGCAAGCTATGTAGCTGGCAGAGGTAGTATCGCCCTGCAGTCCGGTGATTACGATCGACTTCCACCAGTGCGCCCAGGTGTAGCTGGCGAGGAAGTAGTCGAGTGATATCTGGCCATCAAAAGCTACCAAGCTGAGTTCGGATGCATAGCTAAGGCTTGGGGTACCATGCATCCATGACGGCCGAGAACTAGAAGGGGCTCTTTGTAAAGCTGATTGCGGGCCGCGAGCGACGCTATAGTTGACCATCCTCAAGGGCGTCTCATATCCGCCGCAAGAATGCCCAGACTTGAGGCACCTCTGGCAAGATGGAACGCCTCGGTCTGGGTGCGATCAACGTCAGAGCCAGACACACAGCATAGGTTTAGATAGTAAGCATAAAGCGCGCCTCCCCCGCTACTGACCGCATTTTACTCGACGTCTTCGGCAGGTTTGGCAGTATCCGCTTGTCGGCGCTCGACCCATGACTAGATGGGCTTGGATATCGGGAGTTCTGCTGACGTTCCGAGCTGGACTTGGCTTATTGATGTGGTTTGAAGTCAAAGTCACGATTGACGTTGCGATTACGGAGCCCAGATGAGATAGCATCTGCTTTATTACATACGACGCGGCTTTGGTTGCATATCGCGACTACTTACTCTTATTAGTGGGTTAGTAATTACCCGGCGGTTTTGGCAGCCGCCCGAACTTAGCCGATCTCCTCAAATCGGATCCTCTATCAATTCCTCCCGAGTGGTCAGCGAAATTCCTATAAGTGGCTTGTATTATCGGCCTTGGTGAGCAATTTTCTTTTCTGCCTGTGACCAACAGCGACCAACAGCAACCAAAAGTGACATGTCGAGTTTCCTCATCCCATGCTGGAGCAGTCTATCAGGGAGAGGTGTCCCGTTCCCTCCACCTGCAACAACGGCTGTCAAACGCGCCATTCCCGTCCACAAATGGTTTACTCCCAGCTATGCAGCGCTTATGACCATATAATTCTCCGTCCGGTCTCAACCTAGGTTCCGCTCCCGTCATACCGGTATAGTGCCTGTAACATAGCGATCCCCTTAGGTGCCAGGTTTAGCCATAGAGAGGTTAGAGAGAGGTAAAAGTCGGAGAAAATTTATTTTATCTTAGAAAAATAAGTTTAAGAGAGTCTAGAAAAATCAACTCTATAATATACGCGATCTAACCTATACTATTAAAAAGACCTCTTTTTAGGCTAATATATATAAGAAGCAAGTAAAACAGATAGATAAGTAAAATAGTTTTCTAATTCTTAGGAATTATACCTAATTTAAAAAGTACTTTAAAAGTTTTTTATAAATTAAATTAGGCCTAAAATACCTATAGGTTTAATATTTAATAAATTAAAAAATCTAATTTTAAAAAGGGGTTTTTATAGATTTTTAAAAAATTACCTTAGTAAGCTATTTATAAAAATATTATTTATATTATTATTTTAAGTTTTACATTTTTTAAAAATTAATAGCATTTTTTAAAAATATAAAAAAATTATAAACTTATTACTTTTTTAGTTAAACTTATAAAACTATTATTTTTATATTTATAGTTATTTTATAGCTAATTTTAAAAACTTAAAGTTTATAATTTTTAGGTATATAGTTTATTATTTTACTTACTTGCCTGTTTTACTTATTTATTATATATATTATATAATAATATATTTTTTACTTATTTTAAGGTTAAGTTTAAAGTATAATAAAATATAAAAAAAATAATTAATAAGGAGGTTATAAGATTTATTTTATATTTTTCTTATTATTTATTATTATAAGCTAATTAAAGGGCTAGAGAAATCTTATAACTCTTTTATTAATAGGTCTTATTATTTTAATTTTATAATTATTTTTATTTTTATTTTTATTTTTATTTTTATTTTTAATTCTTTATCTTAACTACCTTTTTTTATTTAATAAAAAAAATAAATATAATAAAATTTAGTATTTATTTCTTATATTTATATATTTTTATACCTTAATATAAAGCTTAATCCTATAGTACTTAGTATATTAAAAATATAAAATATAAGTATTATTACTATTAAAGGCTTATAAAAGCTTATAAGTAATACCTCCTCTCTAAGATTTACTTATAAACCTTTTCTTATCTTACTTAACCTTATCTTACTTAGGTTTTTACTAAACTTTTATTTATAACCTAACTAGGTAAGCTACTTACTTAAGACCTAAGCCTAAGCTTAATTAAAAGGTTAATAATAGTTTAGGCTAAAATACTATTTAGGGTTATAAGTATAGATTAATAACTATATAAGAGAGTAAGTAAGGGAATACTTAATAAGAGTTAATATACTTAATAAGTAAGTATCTTAGATAAGTAAGTATCTTAAAAATCCCTTAACTTTTATTATTACTATTTAATTAATAAATTCTTAACTGCCTAGTATATTATAGAATAATTATAAAGCTAGAATATTTCTTACTCTTTAGGCCCTTTAAAATAACCTAAGATTAAATCTTCGGCGCGCCGCAAGTATATATATAGTCTCTTAGAGGACCCTTAGCTACTAATAAAAAGGCATCTAATCTCGACGCGATACTATTTAGAAATTATATAAGCTATCTAATCTAGAGAAAGAGATCCTTATTTATTTTATTTTTAATCTAGATTTATAAAGATTTCCCTCTTAGCTATATAATATAAAAGAAATAACTAATTAATTACTTATTAATTATAATATATTACTAATTAATATATATTAGGCTTTAAACTTTATTAAATAATACCTAGACCTTAAGATATATTTCTTTTAAAAATATAATTACTAGAGAGCTAAGTATAAAGATCTAATTATTATTTATAATTAGTTTTAGCTTATAGTAAATATAATTATAAAATATAATATTTAATTAAATAATATCTATAATTTTAATAAGATTAACTTTCTTATAGGTATAATTATAAGTAAAATAGTTATTATAAGTATAAAAAGGCATTTAAAGTTAAAATTAATTTAGCCTAGAAACTAAGAATAAATTATAATTATTTAAGTAATTAATATAAAAGGCTAGGTAATCTAGTTATTTATTATTAATATAAGCTAATATTAATTAGCGAGGTAATATTAGCTTATATTAATAATAAATNTAATTATTATTTATAATTAGTTTTAGCTTATAGTAAATATAATTATAAAATATAATATTTAATTAAATAATATCTATAATTTTAATAAGATTAGCTTTCTTATAGGTATAATTATAAGTAGAATAATTATTATAGGCTTAAAAAGGCATAAAAAACTAAAATTAATATAGCCTAAAAACTAAGAATAAATTATAATTATTTAAGTAATTAATATAAAAGGCTAGGCGATTTAGTTATTTATTATTAGTGCGGGTTAATATTACCTCGCTAATTAGTACTAAGAAAGTAACCTCTTAGGTAATTAAGCTATTATAATAATATAAAATAGCTAGACTAATAATAAGATTAATCTTAAGTAACTTAAATACTTTAATTAATATATAATTAATTAATTAATTAATTTATATTATTTCTTAATTCTTAATAGCTATAAAAATTATTAATTTATTAACTTTAAGAAATATTATAAGGAAAAGAAAATTATCTAGCTTTATATACCCTCTTATTCCTCTTATTTACTCTAGCCCCTTAATATTAGGTACTTTAAGCTATTAAAAAAGGCCTATAGTTAAGAAATAAAGTATCTAATTAGATACTCTATAACCTATATTTTAAAGACTAAGTTCTTTCTAGCCTTCTATATAGCATATAAGGCTATTATAATAAAAAGAAATATTAAGGGGGCTTTTAAAAGAGCTAGTCTTATTCCCTTTAACCTAGAAGCTATAGTCTTAAAGCTTAATATATAGCTATAGACTCTAATGCCTACTAAGGAGGAGATTAAACTATCTACCCCTTAGGTCTTAAAGACCCTAAAGATTATATTTAAGGCTAGATCTTAGTCTAAATACCTTAAAAGATAAATTAAAAGGCATTATAATAGCTCCTTAGAGTTAATTATAGAAGCTATAAAGTCTCTTATAAAGGCAATAAAGAGAAATATATATAAGATTATATTATTAAGGGCTAAGATTAAAGACCTTTAAGAGGTAAANATAAAGGCAATAAAGAGAAATATATATAAGATTATATTATTAAGGGCTAAGATTAAAGACCTTTAAGAGGTAAATAAGATATTAAGCTAATACTAGAGGGTAAAAAAGATAAGATTATAAAAAAGAAAAGTAATAATAATAGAAGAAAAAAGGTAAGTAATTAATTAAATAAATATAAATATATAAGTAATAGCAGAATTATTAAGAAGTAATAATTAATAAAGGTTAATACGACTAAGTATTTAGCGTTATAATATCTATAATAAGCCTAGTTATAATATAAGGATATATTAGGTAGTAATTAAGATATCTAAGGAAAAGTATAATAAGTAGTTTTAATTAATTAAATAATTAGTAGTATTTTTATTATGATTTTTATCTTAAGGGCTAGGATTTTTAATTATCTTANAGTATAATAAGTAGTTTTAATTAATTAAATAATTAGTAGTATTTTTATTATGATTTTTATCTTAAGGGCTAGGATTTTTAATTATCTTACTTATCTAATTATCTTACTTATTAAGTATGTTATATTATAACCTTATATATAAAAGATATAATTACTAGTTATATAAATGTTAAGGAATTAATAAAACCTTAGAATAAATTAAGATAATATTTATATTTCTTAAAATAAAAAAAATTATTTTAATAGCTATTAATTAATGCGATTTTTATATAAAAACTAAGATATAATATTATAAACCTTATAAGAAATTATAATTACTCTTAATTATAAAATAATTATAAAACTTAATTATTATAAATTTTATTATTAAATTATCCCTATTTAAAGAGCTAATTATTAAAAGCTTTTATAATAATATTTTTATTATTATAAATAAACTTATAAAATTTTCTTATTTTATACCTTATAAAGAATTAATAATAGCTAAAGAATTTATTTATTTTTTTTATTTTATATTATTAAAATATATAATATATTACTTAAGATTATTATAGACTAAGAATTATTATTTATTTTAAAATTTTAATAAAACTATATAAGATACTTAGGGATTAACTATAAACTCTTTATAGCTTATTATAAGGAAATAAATAAATAAATTAAATAAATAAATTAAATATTAAAATAATTCCTTTAATATTATATTAATTATAAATAAACTAATTAGGTTAAGAAGCTATTAGCTATATAGCTAGCCTATAATATAATAATAAATAAAAGTATAAAGATTATATTAGCTTATATTAATTTTAGATTTACCTTAAATACCTATTAATAAATAAAAAATATAATTATTAACCCTAAGGTATTTTTTATTAATAATTAGTTATAAAGCCTATATAAAAAAATAAAAATAAAACTTAAATTTATTAAAAATAAGATAATAAATTATATTAATAAGAAAAAAATTAAGGGATTAATCTTTATAGAAAGAAATATAATTTACCTTATAATAAAAAATATTAAAATAAAATAATAAAATAAAAAACTTAATTATAAATATATTAAACCCTATAAAATTAAGTAAAAAATCTTANTTAAAATAAAATAATAAAATAAAAAACTTAATTATAAATATATTAAACCCTATAAAATTAAGTAAAAAATCTTAAAATATAATTATAAATTAGACTTATTACCTAAGGTTAAGTTTTACTTAATTTTTTATATTTTATTACTTAAATTAATAGAAAATATTATTTAAATTAAAATTAGTAATAAATTAGAGACTAAAGTTAATAAATTAAAAGAATATATTATAAAAGCTATTCTTAATATAGATAAAATTAATAATAAAATAATATATTTTATTAAATAAAAAAACTACTTAGATTTAAAAAATACTTAAGAGCCCTTAGAATACCTTATTAGTATATAATAACTCTTAAAGTATTTCTATTAATAATAAAAAAATTAAAAAGCTTACCTTAATTAATAATATCTATAGCTTTAGCTAGCTATACCTTTATTACTATAAAGAATTTTATATTTTTTATTACTTTTAGCTTATCTAATATCTTAATATAATAATAAAATATTTCCTTATTTTATTTAATTAATTATTTCTTTTAATAATAAAGATATATTAAGTAACTAAATTATTTATTTACTTATTACTATAGGGTAATTAACTTTAACTNTAATAATATCTATAGCTTTAGCTAGCTATACCTTTATTACTATAAAGAATTTTATATTTTTTATTACTTTTAGCTTATCTAATATCTTAATATAATAATAAAATATTTCCTTATTTTATTTAATTAATTATTTCTTTTAATAATAAAGATATATTAAGTAACTAAATTATTTATTTACTTATTACTATAGGGTAATTAACTTTAACTTTATAACTTCTTTCTCTTACTTTAATTAATATTTCTCTTAGGTAAGCTAATTAGCTATTAAGGGATACTTAGTATAAATAATTATTATACTAAGGAATAAACTTATTACTAAGAAAAATAACCCTATAACTATTATATTAGTAACCCTAATAGGTATACTAGGTATATTACTTATAGCTTTTTTTAGCCTAATATTTTAATTATTATAGCTTATAGTAACTATAAGATATAATAAAGAACCTAGTATTTTTAATAAAAAGGGCTTATACTTTATAATTATATATAGCTTTAGATTCTAATATTATATTAGATAGCGGAATATTTATAGATATAGGTTATATGCTAAGGGGGGATAGCTATAAGAAATAGTCTTAAGGATAAAAACTAATAGAGAGGGGATATTATATTATAGCATTAACTTAGGTTATATATACCTCTATAAAAAGATAACTAATTAGGGTTAATAACTTATAGTATATATTATAAGCCTAGCTTAGACTTATAGAAAGACTTATAACTTACTATAAGCTGCGACTTATAATTATAAGCTACCTCTAAGTATATAAAATACTTCTATTAGTACTTTCTTATATACTTATTATCTTAGTTATTAATATTACTTAGTTATACTTAATACCTTTAAGTATATTACTAGATATAATTTATACCTTTTATTACTTAGACTATACCTACTACTCTCTACTAATATAAACCCTGCATGACTGGTTTATCCCTTGGGAAATAAATAACTATTATATATAGTATAGATATATAGCTCACTTATCTATATAGCTCACTTATTAAGTATATTATATAAATAATAGTAATTTTAATAATAATTTTAATAATAAATAAAATAAAATATATATATTTAAATATTATATAATTTTAAAATTTTTTTAATTATTTTATAATATTTATAAAAATTAATTTAATTAAAATTTAAATAATATAAATATTTTAATATATATTAATTATTATTTTTTATATAAATTAATTTTAAATTTTTTTTATTTAAATAAATTAAATTAAATTTAAAATATTATTATTTAATTAATTATTATTACTATTTATATTATATATATAGATCTTTTTATATTAAATAATTTTTTAAAAAATCTTAAAAAATTATATATAATTAAATCTATAATAAGATATTTAAAATTATTTTTTTTATAAATTTTTATTATTTTATTATATTTTTATTAAATTTTAAATTATAAAAATTAAATATATAAAATAATTATATTATTAATTTATTTCTTAAATTATTTATTATATATATTATAATATTTTTAAAATATTAATTTATTAACCTTTATATTATAAAAAATATATATAAAAATTTAATAATTAATAATATTTTTTATTAATTAATATTTATTTAAGTATTATTTTAAGAATAAAGTTATTATTTATAAGTAATATATTAATAAATACCCTAATAGTATTTTCCTAACCTTAGCAGCATCTTAAGAGCTTTTAAACAATGCCTGGTTTACTGGAGTTATTGGCTCCGCACGAATCTCGCCATCGCTGCCAATGACTTCGAGTATGTTCTTCATAGCATTCAACTCAAAGTTGATCCGCGTTGTGATGGCAGCGCCTCCGTTATGGCATGTCATCGTCACGTTGTCCATCGCAGCCAGTACCTTTGACACCTGTGGTTCATGGTAGTGAACGTCGATACCAGCAGCAGAGATCTTGCCGCTCTCAAGTGCCGCAATTAAGGCATCTTCGTTGACAACTTGTCCACGCGCAGTATTAACAAGACGTGCGCCGTCCTTCATGGCCGCAAAAGCCTTGTCATTCATGAGGTCCTGGGTGTGCGCGTTGAGCGGTGTGTGGAGAGTGACACAATCCGCGACCCCGAGAAGCTCATGCAGCGTAGCATGGTAGGTAGATTGGAGCTCCTGCTCAACCTCGGTTGGTGCGCGTACGACATCATAGTAGTGAATCTCCATACCCAGTGCGGCTCGTGCCTTGTGTGCTAGCAATTTGCTGATGTTTCCTAGTCCCACGATGCCCAAGACGTGACCGCGTGGGTTGAACGATATACTTCCAACTAACTTGTGTGTGGCGACAAAGTCATCTGGATTGCAGGTGCGGGCGCCCTTTTGTGATCGCCAAAAGTTTCGAAAGACGGACAGGATCATGAACAGAGCTGTGTCGGAGACAGCCTCGTCACTGCAGCCAGCGCCGTTGGCATACCAGATGCCACGTCGACCGAGTGCGTCGACGTCAGCCCAGTTGAAGCCTGCGCCAGCAGATGCGAAGATGCGAACTGACGGTGGGAGGAGACCGATGAGTTCGTCGTCCCATTGGCCCATCTCACCTCCCGTCTGAAAATGCGGTCGAAATATGGCCGAGAAATCACCATATCTAATGAAGGGAGTTAGAGATGGTTCTCCTCAGGGTGGCTTCTAGATCAAGACGTCTCACTTCTTTTCTTTTAGCGCCTTGATAAATGATGCTCGGTCGGGCTCTTCATTGGCCACGACCTGGAATCTCTCGGTAAACACGTCTTCGAAAAACTCGTGGTTATACTTGATGTCCTCTCCAAGACGGAGCACAATGGGTTTCTTTGAAGTCATGGTAAAGTAGTAATAATCAATGATACTTATCACGGCGATTGCGACATCACCAGTCTGAGGCGCACCAGGTTAAATATAAATAGATGGTTAACTCACGCGGAAATGGTCAAGGCTAATAATACCCCGCAACAACAAGCACCTATCAAAATCAACAAGCACAGGGATGAGGATCCACACTGATGCAGCATTTTGGGCCGGACATCTGGCCGTAGCGTCGGTTTTCGAGCCGGAGAGGGGCGTGGCATCCATCAGACAATCTGAGTGAATAAACGAGACAAGCAAATTCATCGCTCAAATCTCTTGGCGTCAAACGTTTTGGAGGTGATACAAATGACATTCATTTTGGCGTGTCTCAAGGATACTCAATGTACTCTTTCGCGCGTTGATTGATATTGCTCCGAGCTCTCGTTGAAAGGGGCGGGGCCTAACCAAGACCCTGGTCATCGTAGCACGTAGTTGCTCCATGAGCCGCATCGATGAAGGCGATAGAGATCTCGGAATCACCAAGGCCACGGAAGATGTGGTAGAAGAGGTAGAGCTTTGCAAACTGCAAGTGAAACAATGCTCCATTACGAGGACAAGCTCCAAAGTTTTTCTGGTGGTCTGATGTCAAGAGAGCATGTGAGAATTTTGCCAGTTCAAAATCAGCCGTTGAGACTCGTCTCACTTGGAGCACCTGGATTTTGTGAGACCTCTCTCTCCTTGAGGGCTCTTTACTGAGCCTGGATCCCTCTTGGGAGTGAATCTCCCTTGGCACGGCCACCAATTGGACAATTGACCGTCCTAAAAGCTCCCTTGGATATCACCATCGGCTCATTTATCCTCTTGTCTAAGTAACCGCCAGACACACACCAACGCGTGAATGACATTAGGACCCAATGACCCCCGCCTCATCAGCGAAGAGGCGGCGCGGCATTGATGCCGACACTAATAAGCGAGGTTGTGACCAACGGGTTTAAGCCGGCTATGGCCTCACGGGACAACTGCATAATGGTAGGATAGGGGACCTGTTTCCTGTCGAGGTTGATCCAAAGTTCGACACCAAAGAGTCGAGGATTTGACGTAACTTACAATATACTTCTTAGTCGTTTCTTCTGGCTCTATCTTCTCGGTAGAGCAAGCAAGAGAACAAGTTCAAACATGAACCATTTCTGGCCAGAGTATGCTAACACGATCGGGCCTCTGCGGGGCTTAAGCTGCAGCTCGCTAGCTTCTGCCGTGACCCGCCCAGTTGGGGTGAAGATTGACATACTGGTGTAGCCGGACATCGTTCCGATGTAGCAGTGTGTAAGTCAAGGACCAATGGGTTACTGCCACCCTTACCCCAGGTTTTCCCCCAGGTTACCCCGCATAACTGGGCACGAGAAAGGAGCGTATAAGTATAGCATTTGCAGCCACCTGGGTCCTAACCATCCACTTCATCACATCCCCGTCAAAGATCTCCCCTCGATACGCCCCTTTGTATATCCCCCATTCTATTACTTCTCCCGCCTTACTTTTAAGATGTTTAAGGCTGTGACCGAGTTCTTGAAGCCAAAAGCGGCTAAGAAGATGCATTTTATGCATCTCAGAAACAACACCCACCCAACATGGTACAAGGATCCGGGCCTCCGCAAGAATGTCTGGCACTGCGTGGGCTTTTACTTCGCTGTATTCTACTTAGGATACGACGCTTCTTTAATGAATGCGTTGCAGGCGATCCCCGAGTGGGAGGAATACTTCGATTATCCCTCGGGGAACACGCTCGGCCTCATATCTGCGAGTTTGTTCCTCCCTGCTATCGTTACACCCTTTGCAGCTTCTTGGATAAACGGCCTCTGGGGTAGAAAGTGGTGCTTAGCCATTGGATCTATCCTCCTGATCCTCGGTGCCTTCCTCAATGCGTTTGCTAAGAACATTGGCACCTTCATAGGTGGGAGGGTAGTGATTGGAGCAAGCGGGCCGTTTGGGAAGATAACAGGCATTGCACTGCTTCAAGAACTCGCCCATCCTCGTCTTCGACCGTACGTTGCCACAGCTTACTACAGCAATTACTACGTGGGCCAGATTGTTGCCGCCTGGTTCGGCTATGGAGCCCTATCCTGGCCGTCAACCGAGTGGAGATGGCGAGCACCTTGTTTGTTTCAGGCGTTTGCCCCAGCAGTTGTCCTGATCCATCTTCTCTTCGTTCCCGAGAGTCCACGATGGCTGGTTGACCACGACCGGTCCGAAGAAGCACTCAAGGTTCTTGCCGACGAACACGCCAACGGTGACATCAACGATGAGTTGGTCCGATACGAGTACGACGAAATTTGCCGCGCTCTACAGCTTGAGAAGGAAAACAACAACGCCAAGTATACCGACTTCCTCAAGACTCCTGGTAACAGGCGGCGGCTGCTTGTTCTAGTCACTATGGGCACGGGCTCCAACTGGGTTGGCAATGGCATCATTGCCTACTACCTCTCGCCGGCACTCAAGCTTGTGGGAATCACGTCATCAAGCGCGATTGCTGGCATCAATGGTGGCATGGCAATTTGGTCTCTTCTCTGGGCTTACGCTGGAGCCATGAGTGCAGAGCGCGTCGGTCGCCGCACGCTCTGGATCACGGGAACCGCTGGAATGTGCGCTGCTTACGCTGTTATCACTGGCCTCAGCGGCTCTTTTGCCGAAAACCCCTCCCGCAGCGTGGGAATCGCGGTGGTTCCGATGATGTACATCTTCAAGACCTTCTACTGCATGAGTTGGTCACCGCTGCCGTTTGCGTATGGAGCTGAGATTCTACCGTATAATCTGAGACTCAAGGGCCTCAGCATCGAACTCAGTGTTCAAAGCGTTGCGCTGGCTTTTAACCAATGGGTCAACCCTGTGGCCCTTGAAGCCATTGCATGGAAATAGTAAGTTTAGATCCACTCACCACTTGACATTGTCACTAACGTCCAACAGCTACATCGTCTACATTGCCGTCATTGCCATGTATCTAGTACTCATCTTGTTCTTCTTCCCCGAAACTAGGTAAGTCTTGTTCCATCCTTTGCTTCCTGTCGCATAGCTAACCCCATCTTCCAGAAACATGACCATCGAGGAAGTGTCTGTTCTTTTCGACACTGGGCGAAAGGGCGACGCCGCCGCAGCAGCTCGCAAGTTTAATAACGATAAGTCGGAGAAGGAAAGAGAAATGCTTGGAGATGATGACGACGTTGAGAAAGAACCAACTATATCTAAGATTGAGCGGATCTAGATTATATATCTCATGAGGTCTTTTAACTCCGCTGCACTTCCTCCAACAGTATCTTCGACATGGGTGCCGGAGGTGACGGGGGCTACGTGTCCAGCACAGGAGCCTGCAAATCGAGCTGGACCTCCGAATTGAGAGTCGTGTGCATCAGATACAACCGCAACCAACGAGGAAACAACGTTTCCAATAATGTGAAGTGATAAGCTGGTGTCAGGATTGAGCAGCCTGAGCCCGTTAAAACTTGACGTGCGTGTTGGCTCATGTGGTGATCCCCTGAACAAAGGCTCAAATACTCATGCGATTGATTGTAAAAGAGGGTAATTTTGGTGCTTCCAACCTACAGCTTGCTCTCCTCATAAGCCAGCTGCCCTAGCACCTCATCCCACTCATCATAGGCGCCCTTGGCCAACGCGCCCCTTAATGGCAGCCGTCCACCAGACAGATGACCAAAGCCCAAGACCTTAAAGATGGCTTCGCGAATGCCAAGGATACCATGCTTGACTATGAACTCTTCGGCCGTGGACACCTTCCACTGCAGCCTGCGCGTCTCTTCCAGAGTCCACTCGTCCAGCGGCCGTTTGGCAGCAAGCGAGAACAGGTGAGTCACGGTTTTGGGGAAGATGGCTGCCAGGCCATCAATGACACCGCCAGCGTTGAAGACGACGATGGGGCCAAGTTGCTGCCCAAAGCCCGAGAAGACACGGAACTTGGAGTGGTCAATCTTGGGGTGGAGAGATAGTTGTAGGTGGTGAGAGACGTTGCCATGGGACCTAGCGAGTGTGAGTATAGTAGGTAAAAGGAGTTAGGACATCTGGCAAACAAACATCTTGCAACCGACAATGTTGGGGTGTTGAGCCAGCTTGACGTAGGAATCGATGCTGATTAACAGGTTGTTGGTGACACCTGGGTAGTTGTATCTGGACATCATCTATTAGCATCCCCTTGCATTGTTTTTATGAGTGCTCTGTCCTCACACCAAGATCGGCAGAGGGCTGTTATCAGCCACCAGCGTGAACCACTCAACTAGATTATCCTGCGTCGCGGCACTGCCAAAGTATCCTGGTACAAGCACAAGCCCCCACTGGGCACCCGCTTTCTTCGCATTCTGCAGCCATTCCAGCACCTCATCAACGCTGTTGACGAGTACGCCCGCCATGATGGGGTAGTTTTCGTGTCCTGCTTCGCTGAGAGCCTTGCGCACGCCGGAGATGAGATCAAAGCGCTCGGCGCTCGACATGTGAATAGCCTCGCCGGTAGAGCCCATGAGGACTACGCCCATGATGCCCGAACTGGCCAGGTGCACGCTATGCGCGGCCTGCGTGGCTACGTCGATGGCGGGCTGCAGTTCGGGGGCCTCGGCCTTGTCCTTGAAAAAGGTCGGCACGGGCACAAAGACACCATCAGGAGGCGTGTGAGACGTCATCTTGAATTGAATTGTGGTGTCAAAATTAGGCAACCTCTTCACTGAGAGACCACGGTGGGATCAAGTCAGACAGTCTTTGCCGAATGTACTTACGTAGTCTAGATATTGCGCACTCAGTAGGCATCTGTCTCCGCTCCGTGCCGCCCGACCTTGCCGGTTCCGATGCCACCTCCGACTGGCCTGATGCACGGCATCCGCAAACTAACTAGGAGGCTTTTCCGACTTCCAGTGTGGGATGAATAATGCCGGACCCTATCGAGTTAATGCGTACCCCACAATGTGACTTGAATATCACATAATCTATCAACTTATTTAGAAGGACGAAAATAGATCAAACTGCTCCTATATGACAGTCCTTTGAAGGGAAGCGCTTGCGGCCCCTTGACTATGGGACCATGTGGGGAAGGCCCAAAAGAGTACTTTGACAATCGGGTGTGTGATACGATCACTTGGAGCGCTTAACAGGGCTCTGAAACCAAACAAGGTTGTATTTCCTCTTCAGCATGATTTGAATGCTGCAATACTTCTTCAATCTCCTTTACCTCCGTTTTTTTATTAGTTTAAAACTTCCGTCGGATGCGGGTATTGCTTCATTTAGCCTGAAGCTGCCCCTTTGTTATGACTGACCAAGGGAAAGGGTCCATCCTATATAGGAACCCACGAGAAACCGCTACGGCTACCGCATTTTCATCTCTGTTTTCCTACCCATCATGACCAAGACTAAATTGCTCAAAACTCTACTCACGGTCGCTGTCTTAACAGCTCTACGAACCCCATTTGCTGCAGCCAACACGTTGCAGTATGTCGGAGTCGATTGGTCTTCTGTCCTAGTTGAAGAACGCGCCGGTGTTGTCTACAAGGATTCTCGGTCTGTTGAAAAGCCTCTGGAAACTATTCTTGTCGAAGCTGGTGTCAATATGGTCCGGCAGCGCGTCTGGACGGTTGACGGTGACTACGGAATCAAGTACAATCTTCAACTGGCGCGCCGAGCAAAAGATGCTGGCTTGAAGTTCGGGCTCAACCTGCACTACAGCGACACTTGGACAAATCCTGGCCAGCAAACCATTCCCACTGGCTGGCCGCAAGACATCGACGGCTTGGAGAAGCAGTTGTGGACCTACACAACTGAAGTTTGCAACACATTTGCAGCCGCTGGACTCAGTCCGGACACAATCACCATTGGCAACGAGATCCCGTCAGGCTTCCTTTGGCCGACTGGACACATTGACAATCCCAAGAATCTCTCTCGACTTCTACACACCGCTGCGAGTGCTGTTCGCAGCTCGTCGCTAGGAACAGGTACCAAGATCGTAACCCACCTGGCTCATGGATGGAAACAGGAACTGCAAAACTGGTTCTACGACTTGGTTTTGGCGCCCGGTCATCTCATGGTCCGCGATTGGGATGTTATTGCCGTCTCTTTCTATCCCTTCTGGGGTGAGGGTGCCAGCATGGCCAATTTGTCTGCCACCCTGAACAGCCTAGCATCAAAGTACAACAAGGAGGTTCAGGTTGTAGAGACAAACTGGCCCACGTCGTGTCCGAACCCGGAGTACCCGTTTCCCAAGGATCAGCTTGATATTCCTTTCAGCACAGCTGGTCAGGTCGAGTACCTTCGCCGTCTGGCTTCTACCCTCAAAGCTATTCCATCAGCTACTGGTATTAATTATTGGGAGCCAGCATGGGTCCATAATGCCGTTTTGGGGTCTTCTTGTGCGAGCAATGTTTTATTTGACCCTAACGGCAAGGCCTATGAAAGTTTGTCGGTGTTTGCCTCTCTTTATTAGCAATGAATTGGGGAAACGGTTCAATCCCTTGAGGAAGGAAGAATGAGTTGCGTTGGATTGATGGCGACAATGAAGCCACGTTATTGAGAGGCTGGCTGTGTGATCTAGGTCGACTTGATCTGGTTGCTGCGTTGTGGTCCAACACCTCCTCATCATACTCTGTATGCACTTGTTGGCGCAATTCTAGGTGCTCCCTATCCTTGTGGCTAGTTGGCCAATTTGTCATCTCCTTTTCCATTGCCCTGTATTTTTTCTATCTGTATTTCTGTCTGGCTCTTTAAGTAGGCATAAAGCCTGATGTGAAGCTTGTATGTATGCGTATCTCTTGCTTATCTTAAAACTGCCTTTGGTTTAAAGCTATATGGATTCTCATAACGCAACTTTTTTCATAATCGATGCATCTTGGCTCAAGCTGCAAAAGACAATTTGGGTCTCTACAATCATGACTTCTTTCCACATCGACCTCTCCAACCTGACAAGGATGTGCCTTTCATCTCGTGTACAAAATACATACATGAATGACTTTCGGCCTCGACGGAATTTAGAAGTGGATACAAGCCGAAACACGGATAACTTTGATAGCCGTGTTCCGACGGATACATCCCGTCAATGGATGCTCATCCGAAAGATGGATAATCGTCTGACCATCCGACGGTTAGACTTTTCATGCCCCTAGCAACATACCCCACGTTCAAACGATCGATTGGGTTTGCAAATCGCAGACCATTACTCCGTACCCCATTCGTTACCCGGGGGTACCCGGACTCGACGAATTGAAACAGAGTAGATCTCAGAGCAAAACAAGGAAACTCACCATTTGAGTGGGATGTATGGCTGAAGCAGGGATCCTCTATACTCATAAAGGTGCCTGAAGTTATCGGGTAACAGAGGTTTCCGTCCGGGGCGATGTGACCCCAATGCGGAGGACCTTGTTTGGCCATGCGCTCGTACGTGAATGAAAGGGGGGGATCCGGGGAAACAACCCAGATTTGCAGTTCTTGTTACGATCATGCTTGTTGATGCGGAATGTATTTGATATAAAGACTGCCCTGCTCATGACCACAACGCATCAGACAACAGCGAGAGTCGCTTTGCCATTTCAATACAACCCAAGCCTGCATTGCATTGTTCTCCACAAGCATTCGCACACTCGCAGATCATGAAGGTGTGGTATACTCTTGGTAGTCTTGCCAGCATTGCAAGTCTAGTGCAACACTCTAGTGCTCAAAAGTGGCCTTTGCACGACAATGGCTTGAACCAGGTTGTCGAATGGTATGATCCACAGGAACCCCGATTCTGCGGCTATCTAAGCCTGGGCTTACAAGATGATAGGGACCACTATAGCGTCAAAGTCAACGGGGAGAGGCTTTTCCTTTGGTCCGGAGAGGTCAGTGGAACTCAACTGCACATCTATGCACCTACTAACGCTCAAGAATAGTTGCACCTGTGGCGCATCCCCGTGCCTGAGCTTTGGCGTGACATCTTTGAGAAGATCAAGGCAGCTGGGTAGGTATGAAACTACCTTTAGTTCCGACATGTATACTCACAGATACCTAGTTTCAATGGCATTGGCCTTTATGAACATTGGGGCTGGCATGCTCCCAACAACCAGACCTTGGATTTCGAAACAGGGGCCCATAACTTTGCTAGCGCCTTTGAAATTGCCAAGGAACTTGGCCTGTACATCGTTTATCGACCTGGCCCATATAGTAACGCTGAGGCAAACGGTGGCGGCTTTCCTGGCTGGCTCACCACCGGAGAGTATGGCCCTCTTCGAGATAACAACACCGCATACACCAAGGCTTGGGAGCGATACTCCAAGAAGGTTGCCGACTATGTGCGCCCACATCTCGTTACCAACGGTGGTCCCATCATCTTTTGGCAGATAGAAAATGAGTATGGACAACAATGGATCGACCCCGACAAGAAGATTCCCAACGCTACCGCTATCAGCTACATGGAGCTGCTGGAGGAGAAGACCAGAGATTGGGACATTGATGTTCCATTCACGGCCAACAACCCCAACATGTGGACACGAGCGTGGTCCAAGGACTATGGTGACACTGGTGGAGAGGCCGACGTCTATGGCCTTGACCACTATCCAGCGTGCTGGACGTGCAACCTTGCACAATGTCTCAACATCAATGGCGCAGTTGAGCCTTACACTGTCTTTAACTATTATGATCACTTTCAGAGTGTTGCCCAGACTCAGCCTTCATTTCTCATGGAGTTCCAGGGGGGTTCATTCAACCCCTGGGATGGCCCTGCAGGAGGTTGTGCAGAGAACATGGGCCCAAGCTGGGTAAATCTCTTCTTCCGCCACAATTTGGCGCAAAAGGTAACAGCTGTCAACATTTACATGGTCTATGGAGGAACCAACTGGGGCAACATTGGCTTCCCTGAGGTTGGCACCAGCTATGACTATTCGGCGCCCATCCACGAAAACCGCTTGATTGGCGATAAGTACAACGAAGCAAAGCTCTTTGGCCTCTTTATGCGGGTCGCTCATGACTTCACAAAGGTTGACCGAGTTGGAAACAGCACCAAGTACGCCACGGATGAGGACATCTTCACCACTGAGCTCCGTAACCCTGATACCGGGGCCGCATACTATGTCACCCGTCACGACTACTCCCCTTCTACCGATGTCACCAGATTCCGCTTGAAAGTTTCAACAGAGGCTGGAAATCTGACCGTGCCAGTCTCAGGATCCATCACTCTCAACGGGCGAGAATCTAAGACTCTGGTCACGGATTTCAGTATCGGTTCATCTGGCAAGAAGATCACTTATGCAACCTTGGAGGTCCTGACCGTGGCCGATCTTGGAGATCGCCAGGTGGTTATCTTCTGGGCCCCAGATGGCGAGCAAGGCGAGTTCTTGCTCAAAGGCGCAAAGTCCGGCAAGGCTTTGAGCGGAAAGGCCGACGGGAAATCGTTAACCAAGACCAAGAATGGCATCTTGACGAACGTGGTCACTGGCAAGGAGAAGACTGTTTTCGAATACAACAACCATGTGCAAGCCGTCGTGGTAGACCGTCAGTCTGCTTACAAATTCTGGGCCCCAACCCTCAACAATGACCCTCTTGCGTGGGAAAATTCAACCGGTAAGTGAACGCCTCGATAGAGGTTGAGGCTCACACATACTGACAAGCCTTAGTCCTGGTCCATGGACCCTATCTTGTGCGAACCTCTTCTATTAAAGGCGACACAATTCACATCACCGGCGATTGGGACGAAGAGACTGAGGTTGAAATATGGGCCCCAAAGAAGGTCACCAAGGCGACTTTCAATGGTGCAAGGCTCAAAGTTTCCAAGTCTAAATACGGCAGCCTGCTTGGCAACCTTGCAGCCCCTGAAGTTACTACCGAAACCCTTGCTGCCCAGCTGCCGGCTCTCACAAAGTGGAAGGTGGTAGACGGTCTCCCTGAGGTTGCCGCAGACTACGATGACTCCCGTTGGACCAGTAAGCATTCGAAATGACGTTACTATTAAGCGCTTACTGACCTGTCACTTGCAGAGGCTGACCATGAGACAACTCCTCATTTTGTCCCACCTGACACTTACCCTGTCCTTTTTGCCGATGAATATGGTTACCAAGCCGGAAACCTCCTCTGGCGTGGTCGCTTCAAGGCGGCCAAAGGTAATGCTCCCAAGGGCGCTTACCTACGCGTTATTGGCGGCCTTGCCAGCGGGTTTTCTGCCTACGCCAATGGAAAATTCCTCGGCTCCTGGCTTGGCTCCATGGCTAACAAGACGGGCGAGCTTGAGATATCCTTCAAGGATGTTAAGCTTGACACCAAGGCTGACAACGTCTTGTTTGTCATCCAAGATACCATGGGCAAGGAGCAGCGCGATGCAGCGCCTGATCCTCGTGGCATCCTCAATGCCACACTGATCGCGGCCGATGGCTCTGCTGCCAACTTTACTTCGTGGAGGCTTGCCGGCAACGCTGGTGGGAACCATCTTCTCGAGCCGATCCGTGGCACCTACAATGAAGGCGGCCTGCATGCGGAGCGACTTGGCTGGCATCTCCCTGGCTTCAACGACAAGAAGTGGAAGTCTGGAGCCCCTGCAGATGGATTCAAGGGTGCCGGGGCACGCTTCTACCGTACTGTAGTACCCTTGGACGTTCCCAGGGGCTACGATGCTAGCCTTTCTTTTCAGTTGCACACCGAGAAGCAGGCTAAGCTTCGGGCTCAGCTTTATGTCAATGGCTATCAGTTTGCAAAGACTCTGCCTTGCATATCGAACGAGACAACTTTCCCTGGTAAGCTTACGACACCGAGTCTCCAACATAAGCTACAGCTACAAGGCAAAACTGCAAGAATGTGAGAAATTCGATAGCTAACTGACTGACAGTCTTCCCTGGTATCCTGAACTACCGAGGAGACAACACAATCGGCCTCAGTGTCTGGGCCATGAGCGAAGAGGGAGGAGCGGTCGATGTGTCGTGGAAGGTCAATGGAGTGCAACGTTCAGCGTTTGACCCTCTTTTTGACAGCGAGTATCTTCGCCCCGGTTGGAAGGATCGGTCAAAGTATGCTTGAGGGGCACATATGAAGAGGGACTAACCAGGCTGTTGACACAAATGTAAATAGTTCTTGTACCCGAGCTTTACATTGCTGTTGACACCTGCGAACTGGTTTGTAGTTCCGAGAGGGTACATGAGTGTCTTTGTTTCTTCCTCCTCTTCCTCTTCCTCTTCCTCCTCCTCCTCTTCCTCCTCCTCCTCTTCCTCTTCTTCTTCTTTCTCTTATTAAACTGTAAACTGTATTAAGCATGCTTTAGATACTTGCAAGTACAATCAGGCAATGAAAATGAATCTGTTGGGTAATATCGTACTATTCTATTACAAGCCAACAAGCTTTGAACTTCTTGCTGCTGCGAGTACCAGTGCTGTAGCCGATATCACGAGGGTTTGGCACCGATGGCCTAAACCGCTCAGTAGCCTTATTGTAGCCAATGAGATGCATTTCGACAGATAGTAAGTAGACAATGGCAGTGCCATGTACACGGTTTGCATGACTATATCTATCAGTCAACATGGCCCACCACAGCCGAGAAGGCTTGATACACCGGCCATAAATCCCAGAAAGCCCCCTGCAAGCCACTACCAATGAGTGTCGTATTCCGCTGTGACGAGATGTACGGGTGGAATGGCGGAAATCGACCTCCCCAGCCCTTGGCCTACAGTCCATAGCGCCGGCTCCGAAAAGCCGTCGGAAAAATCGGATGCGGACGGATACGATAAGATTTGCTCCTTAACAGCAAGATTAGATAATACCCAATTCGACTTATCCGGCTTCTAATTCCGCTCCTCTCACACGATGACGCGGATGGTGGACCAACAAAACAGCAAAACCCTTGGCCTTTATCACAGAACCTCTCTTGCTCACTTCCAAGTTTCTCTTAACTTGCTTGAAGCCAGCTCGTGCACCCACGACTATAGTCTTCAACCACCAAACACTCTCCTCCGTCTCACATAGGCAAACAACTTCACTATGGGTAAGATCGCGACAATCGAACATTTTCGCGTTCCGCCCCGATGGCTTTTTGTCAAAATCACAGATGACACAAGCGCTGTTGGATGGGGAGAGGCTTCTCTTGAAGGTCATACCAACGCGGTGGAGGGCTGCCTCGATGCATGGTTTGAGAGATACCGGGGGTTAGATGCCGAGTAAGTTGAGTCGTCGCTGGCATTCTGCCTTTCTCGGATGGCCACGAGACAAGATCTAAAACGAGACAGAGATATTGAAAATATCTGGCAATTATCTTGGCGCGGCGGCTTCTACCGTGGAGGTCCAGTCTTTATGAGCGCGTTATCTGGCATTGACATTGCGCTCTGGGACATGAAAGGTATGTAGTGGGCTACACATTCCTCTACGTCTATACTCATCATTTATATTGTCTGGAGATTACGTTTACTGATAAGTAAAAAGCCAGGAAGCTGAATGTGCCTATATACCATCTACTAGGCGGCAAAGTCAGGAGCAAGATCCGAGTCTACGCTTGGATTGGTGGTGACCGACCGAATGAGGTCGAAGCCCAGGCGTACGTCGTGTTCTTCTTTTCAAGAGAGTGTATTCTCACATCCGTTAGTCAAGGTCGCAAGAAACAAGGATTTCATGCTGTTAAAATGAATGGCACAGGGGACACGGCCTGGCTGGACTCACCTTCTGTCCTCAAAGAAGTCGTTGGTAGGCTCGAGACAGTGAAATCACTTGGCTTAGACGTTGCGGTGGATTTCCATGGCCGAGTCCATAAACCAATGGCCAAACGTCTTGCAAGAGCCCTGGAGCCATATGAGCCACTCTTCATCGAAGAGCCCCTCCTCTCAGAGAACGTGGGAGGTATCAAGCAGCTATCCGAGCTAACTACCGTTCCGATTGCTTTAGGAGAGCGACTCTATAGTCGATGGGACGTGAGGCCATTTTTGGAGAATGGCGCTGTGGATATTCTGCAACCCGATATTTGTCACGTCGGAGGCATCTCAGAGATGAGGCGCATCGCGGCTAGTTGCGAGACTTATGACATTGGCGTTGCTCCTCACTGTCCACTGGGACCTATCGCTCTTGCAGCCAATATACAGGTCGATGCAACGCTGCCCAACTTTGCTATCCAGGAGATGGGCATAGGCATGCACTATAATAACACAGGACAAGATATCACAAGTTATATCACAAACCCTGAGATCTGGACTGTGCGAGACGGACATATCGATATCTTGTCCGGTCCAGGTTTGGGCATCGAGATCAACGAAGAAGAAGTCAGGCGGCTGTCAAAGGATTCAAGAAGTTGGCCTGTGCCTGAGTTTCGAGGTCCTTGTGGAGAGCTCCGCGAATGGTAAGAGGACATGGTTTGATAGAAGTTTCTGGCTAGTATAGAGGCGGCTTAGAAATAGATGGATCTGAACACCTCGCCCCGTTGCCGTACGAGATGTCCACGTACTCAGATACCCAAGCGACATATTTAAAATTACGTTAGTTTGCCCTTGCGTCTACCCGGAACCGTGGGCTAGAGCCTGGAAAAGACCCATGTGCATGTAATCATCACTCATAACAGGCAAGTACCACGAAAAGCTTGGGTAAGCGTTTTGTCACGGAACCGTATGATTGCATTAGTGGCAGAGCAATTTGTGTCAATTTCTAGCTTTCCCTTCTCACTCCCTTCAAATCCAAATCTAGATCCAGGCCCCGTCAACGGAGTAGCAACTTCCACTAACAAAACTGCTCTCTGGCCCAAGTAAGAACACAACCACATTTGCTACCTCCTCGGCAGTACCTTGACGCCGGAATGCAATTGGTTCGTCAAACGGCGCGTCAGATGGCCGCTCGATCCTGTCCCAAAATCCTTGCATCAATGGAGTATAAATCGGCCCCGGTGCTACTGCGTTAACACGTACTTCCCGATGACCATTCTCCTTCGCAGCAACGCGAGTAAGGCCCAAAACTCCATGCTTACTTGCAGCGTAGGCGGCATGATTTGCTACGCCTATCGATGGTCAGGTTCATCGGTTAATAGGTTCATAATGGGCATACGCGAGGACTGAGGACAAGAGAGCTTACCGGTTGTGGCGTGAATAGAAGCCATGTTGACAATCGACCCCCCATTCTCAATATGATTGAGCTCTGCACGAAGACAGTACATCATACCAGTCAAGTTGATGTTGAGAATCTTAAACCACTCGTCATCCTCGAGCTCTGAAAGAGGCTGGATGCCGTGGCTTTTGCCGATGATGCCTGCAATATTGGCTGCTCCATCTAGACGACCAAACTGACTCTTGATGCCGGTGATCCAGGATTCCACCTGGTTCTTATTTGAGACATCGGCTTGTGTGACTGAGAACTGAACTTTTGGGTCTTTAGTCTTCAAGTAGGCCTCAACTTGTTTGAGGGCAGTTGTATTGACGTCCGCGATACAGACCGTGCCACCGCGTTCCGAGATGAGTTTGGCTGTTGCAAGGCCAATGCCGCTTGCCCCGCCGGTCACGCCATACACCTTGCCGCTGAGTGACATGGCCGAGTGTAGTAGAGTAATTAATTGAGAACACAATAGTTTGGAATACCATGTCCGGGATCAGGTCCGTAGCGTTGATGTAGGACGTTTCTCTTGGAAGCCCCGCTTGTCCTCACCATGGAAACGAAAGGGTAACGGGAATGGAAATAGACGGTGATCCAACGGATACCAAGATAAGTTCCGATTGGCTAGAATTATCCGTCCCTCAACACGGAACCGTGAGCATCCCCGCACTCCAAACAGTCGCGATGGCATCACCTCCGAAATACACGGTTGGCTTTCATGAATTATTGAATAACGTACAATTTAATCTTCTCTTCTTGTAATGATTGGAGGGCTCTTCTTCCTTTGTTGGTTACGTTTCCCGCTGTTTGGGCGTGGCTTCTGAGGTTGCTTCTTCACATGGATGTGAGAGCTACACAAAGTTAAATGCGATGACGCTCGTGTGCTCCCAACTGGTAACCCGGCAATCTTTTCAAGGTACGAAGAATAAAAGGAATACATGATGTCCACGTGTTATGTAGCATTGTTCGTCACAACGGATATAAACCATTAAAGCCAGATACCACCTATTGAGAGTCATGTTACCAAATATTGCCCCCGGAGTGTATCTGGTGAATACTTACCATGGAATCAAATTGGCCCCAGCCTGTCAGATCTTCCAGAGAGTCTGTTGGACTGACATACAAGTCATCCAATGAACTCATTGTTGCAAGATCAGGGACGTTCATGCTAAAGTCCGTCGCTGCTAGTTCCTCGGTATTTGGTGCGAGGGCGTCAAAATCTCCAGGCCTCGCATCAGGTGACGTGTGTATTTGCATCGCTTGATGGGAAGACTGAGCTCGGGCTGTTTGCCTAGCAGCCTCTGCACGGAGCTCTTCTAAAACGAGGCAATACCGAGAAGTCAGAGTTCCTTCATCAGATATTTCTCTGATTTGCTGCTGACAGCGCTCTGCAGCTGTAAAGTATGGGCGATAAACGTCTTCTTCGTCTTTGCTCCGTTGGATGGTGTAGACGTATAAGATGACGCAGGCAGAGAAAGCAAAATAAGGTGTGAACTAGAAACTCATATGGCGCATCAGCAAGCTATTGGATCAGTGCCTAACAGAAAGGAGCTCTTACCCAGAATGCTCTAAACAGCTGCTTTGCTCGAACAAGTGTATCCACTATACCAACGATTTTCATCGCGGCATTGAGGCATTCCATAGCGCTGTCATCGAACTGTGCTCTTCGCTCGTCCTGCTCAACCTGCCGCCGCCGGGAGCTGCTGGTAAGTCTCGCGAAGTTAGTGAGCAGTAATGGTCGATTGGTCAGTATCACGGTATGCCAATAGGCAAGATTAAGGACGTTCCGCTGCCGCTGGTAGATCAAGATTAATGGCGCAGCATTTGACACGTCTTGATCGAGAAAATTAGACATATCAGATCGCCAAGCTTTGAGCTCTTTCATGTATTTGGCTGTGTGAGCAAAACGCTGGGTGATGGACATGGACTGAATCGAGTAAATGTCGATCAATATGCCACTGAGTATCCGGGATAACCTTCAAAGTTGGTGTCAGCCTTGCTACAGGATTTGGGTTCTTCCGAGGTATGTACTTCGCGTAGGCAACGGGACCAGATGTGATGGACAACCCCCGCGTAGGAGAGGGCACAGACTGTTCCATGCTGTCGATATCGATATCATCATCATCTATACAGGAGGGGAGTTCTTGGTCGATATCTCTGTCGTGAAAGATCCGTGGTCTTCCCAGGGCCGTACTAAGGTAATTATCGAGGCTGTAAGCGCTCCAATAGGTCCTCCGACGGCACTCAATCTCGACCTGGGACATGGAGTCGGATCTTGCGTTTCGATTGCGGTGTAGGCCAAGAGCAAGAGCTAAGCGTGCGACCGTACCGAAGAGGCTCCAACAATGGTTTATTCGTGACTGTGAGAGGAGCCAGAGACATTGGCAGAGACGGGCTTGAACGCTTGCGAGCCTCACAGCACCCTGCTCTATGGATAGTTGGCGGTTCGCTGCTTGGAAGTATCGCACACTGAATTGTCAGTTACATAGGGTTACTTGATTTAGCCAGCAACTTATCAACACACCTTGTACTGACTCCTGACGGGGACAATTTAGCAACCATATGTTCTTGCGCGATGGCGAAGACCATGAAAAGCACAGCTGTCTCTGCAGGCGCCGTATCCTTATCACGCATTGTGCCTTCAGTCTCGTAGAATTCGTCGAGTCGTTGCTCGATCGTTGGTCGATGCAGGAAGCGGTCCACGGGGACCGCAAAGTCGAAGTATCTCTCGACTAGACGGGCAGTATCGTCTCGCTTTAGTAGAAAGAAGAAGGACGGATCGAGGGGGGATTGCGCGGTATCTGACGAGTTGGAATAGGTTTCACCATAAGGCAATGGAGCATCTCCAAAATTAAAGACAGATAAACCATGGGGGAACGAGACCGTCTCGTCGAACCGTTTCTGGATTCGTGAAAGAAATGACATCCCAGAGGATGGGCCAACATAGTAGCCCTGAAGGTCAGTCTGGGTTGGCTCAGGTGAAGTGCGAGAGGCAGGCTCCCCTGATGTGACCAAACCATCCTGAGGAATGGAGGGTCGCGGCGGTTCGAGAGTGCCCAATTCAGTAGGAGTGGTAGCGGTCATTCGATTATCCGAATCATTTGCTGGATGACCTGTCTCTCTGCGCGTTGTCGGATCTGCTGCCAGTTGAGCTGGAGGTCCGAGCCGGGAGACTCGAGCGTTGGGCCGTCTCCCTCTCGAATATAAGGCGTTAAAGGAGCAAGTTGCTGTTGCATCTGTACAGACATTGCATGGTTGTTGACCGTTGCAGCGCACTTTTCTTCTGCAATTGACATATCAAGTCAGTGAGGAATAAGCTAGACGCGAGCATGGGTCAGGGTGCGCGTTTTGGTGTTGGAACAATGGACTGAACGAGGCGTCACGAAACCTACTTCTTGCATCGGTCACATGCACGCGTCACTCGGATCCGACCAGATCGACGGGACCACTCTTCGGAAGAATTAGGAGTGGTAGGCAGAGGAATTCCGTCCTGAATCGGACGAGGCCCAGCATTGTGAGTAGCCGTGTGGTCGGCGGGGACGGATATCTCCTCCATGTTCACACTGACGGCAAAAGAGTGATCGGAAGGAGGGAAAAGATATGATGAATGTGTCAGTGTCTGAAATCGGAGGGGAAAACGTCTCAGCTAAGTGCACTGATTTGTGGAGTTATCCGTCCGATGATCTCCGCTTTGAATGCGGGGAAATTATGGCTTCACACTTTAGGTTAAGTGTCTTCGTTAATTCAATTGTCTCCGCGCCGGTTTTAATATTATTGAGAATAAGAAGACAAATAGACACAATCTCACTTTAGTGGCAGGCAAGACGATGACAATCCAAATTCACCATAGTTAAAGCAGTAAGTCACATAATGGGATAAATAGCATCTAGCTAGAATTCGGAGTTAGAGCACAAATGAAGTTGCGTGCTCCAATACCAAGTCATGAAAGATAAACCCACTTCGTTCCCAACCCTTCACCACTCTTCAATATGTCACCAAATGATCAACCAACATATGACGAGTCGTATTCTAGAGCTCAAACTTCGTTGTCCTCGGCATGAACAGTAGCGCTCTTCTCAGTGCGACCCATCTCCTGGGCAAACGTACTGGTAGGCACCCACTTCGCACTCTTCCGTGGGCTCGTCTCTTCAAGCATGCGGTCAACCTGTTCGAGGGAGAGACCCTTCATCTCGGGGATAATGAAGTAAGAAAACATAGCGCCTAGCAAGCAGAGTGAACCCCAGAAGAAGAATACTTTGGGTCCGAGATTGACTGCGCCCTTCTCATCGCCAGTCATATACGGAGCGATGACAGCGAGTACGCAGTTCCAGAACCAGCACGAAGCCGTCGAGATGGCGACCCCACGGGAGCGAATAGGCAGAGAGAAAACCTCCCCCACAACGACCCATGCCGCAGGTCCCCAGGTTGTAGCAAAGAAGAAAATCTGGAAGCAGATGACTGCAATCATGCCCTTGACTGCCGTCTCGTTTTTGGGCTGGGCAGTTCCAACAGCACCAATAATATACTGCATCAGAAACATGCCAATACCACCATAGACGAGTAGGGGTCTGCGGCCGAACCGTTCGATCGTCCAGAAGGCCAGGGGAGTAGAGAGGACATTGACCAAGGTTGTGATCAGAGAGATGAGGAATGGGTTTGAGATGGTTCCTAGCTGCTGAAAGAAGGTAGTTCCGTAGTAGAATATAAAGTTCATGCCTGAAAGTTGCTGCATGCCTTGAATTCCGGCTCCTACGATGGTCCTGCGGATATTGGAGCTGGGTTTGCTGATAGGCCCCTTGAAACAGACAAGCCATGAGTTGATGTAGCCATTATCGGGTGTGACGGTCGACTCGTACTCGTGATTTGCGACGATCTCTGCAAGCTCATCCTGAATGTATTCAGAACTAGTAGGCTGTCCCCGAATATACGCAAGAGATTCGGCCGCCTGTTGAATCTTTCCTTTCTTGACAAAGTATCGGGGTGATTCAGCTGCAAGGTGCTGGTTAGTCATTTTCTACAAGCGCTTGGGAACCTGAGGGGAAGGACTTGCGCAAAATGAACAGAGCACCAGCAAGAATAATGGCCCAAAGAAATTGAATGCCGATTGGGATGCGGTAAGATGCAGTGTTGCTTAAGTTTTGCGTCCCGTAGACGACGCAATTTGCCAAAAGGAGGCCAATGGTGCTATACTCGGCATGTCAGCGTGTGGCAGGATACTGTAGACTCCTTGAGGGCCGACTTACATGCAGAACTGGTAAGCAGAAACAACAGCACCGCGGATCTTCTTGGGAGAGATTTCGGATATATACAAGATGATGACGGCAGATTCAAACCCGACGCCCAGTCCAGCAACGAGTCGTCCGATGGTCATAACAGCTAACTGGCCACTACTGGCGATCTGCAGGACCACGCCGGCGGAGAAGATGGCGCATCCCATAAGGATAGTGATACGACGGCCCACCATGTCCGCAAGGTCGCCGGCGACAAGTGCACCTAGGAAGGTTCCCAGCGACAGTATTGATGTCATAAGAGACTTGTCTGAGGACGTAATGGCGAAAGCGCGAGAGCCATCGACAGGAGCATTGGCGTTAAAGTCATACTCCATGCCAGTATACTGTTGGATGAAGTAGGGCATGCCAAGCACTCCGCCCATCCAGCCAATATCGTAGCCAAAGAAGATACCCCCAAAGGCCGCAGAGACACAGCAGAGATACGCTTTCCAGGTGATGGGTGCCTCGATCTTGGATAGATCGGCTGTCCCCCGGACGGATTGGGCGGTAGTGGCCATAGTGGAGGCAATAGATGACGGATCCAGGATTGGCATCAAAAGAGTCTTGAAGAGTTGTGTGATGAGTTGTCGATGTGCCTCTTGGAGCGGGTCAAGAGCTTTTATTAGCAAGGGAATAGCCAGGAGGGGCGAGATAACGCCCAGCCGAGATGGACTAGATTGGAAGCCGCACGTTTCCCCATGGGGAACTTGGCGACCCCGGGATCGCAGCATGTGCTGGTCATGCCATCCTGTGGGCTGAAACTGTCTCCGGAAAACTGTGCTTTTCGTGAGCCTGTTGGTGAAATGGTTCGTTGTTAGTACCTAAAGTCATCTGTACTTGCGTCAAGGCCCAATCCATTAACCGCTGAAAGTATAGATACCTGGTCAAGTGATGTACAGCCCGGCAAGAGTGGTGTGGGGGAGTATCAGCATCCGTCGGATGTCTGTCGGAGCCAATTGACCAATGAATCTACATCCGTCGGAAACTCTCATCCGTGAGGGGGAAAGGCTGGTGGCTCGAGAATACGTCCCTTGAATGGAAAAAGATTGGAGAATCTCGAAACTGCCAACCACGACTCTGATCGAATGTAACACACATTCGTGCACATCCACTGCAGCGCGCACCATGGAAACGAACAACCTGCAACGATGGAGCGTGACAGAGCCATATCTAAACCTTCATTGTGAGCTCGGCGAGGGGCCGTATTACGAAAGAGCAACACAAAGCATTCGATTTGTAGATATCCTCAAAAAGCAGCTCCATACGGTATCTCTCGCTAAAGGCCCGGCCTCAGTCACCTCTATTACGCTGAACGAAACCATCAGTGTGACGGCGGACATTGAAGGCTACGACCCCTCGGATAAAGTTCTAGCTGGCCTCAAGTACGGCATCGCTGTGCTAGACAGAAAATATGGCTCATACGAGTATCTCAGTCGCTTTGAGGAGACACCAAATGCAAGGGTTAGAAGCAACGATGGTGCGATAGATCCCAATGGCAAGCTTTGGCTGGGAACGATGACTGATTTTGACTTGGGTCCCTTCCAGTCTGAAGGTAAGGTTCGCTATGATAGGGATACTACGTCTCAGTCTGACAACAGCACAGGTGGCCTTTACAAGTTTGATGGATCCTTGCCAGCAAAGCCTGTCATTTCCAATCTCACTGTCCCTAACTCGATAGGCTGGTCTCCAGACCACAAAATCCTGTATTATACGCATACCACAACACGGCAGGTTTTCGAATTTGACTTCTCAGTGTCTGCTAGTACCATTTCCAATCAGCGCGTATTCTACACCCATGCTGGGCCTGGTTTTCCCGACGGGTTCCGTGTGGATGTTGATGGAAATGTCTGGCATGCAATCTACGGCGAGGGCAAGGTCTTGAGAATCTCACCTGATGGAAAAGTCACTGGCGAAGTTCTCCTGCCTACTCTCAACATTACATGCGTCGAGTTTGTGGGGACAGAGATGTTTGTGACAACAGCAGGAGACGACAGTGGAAATTCTCGGAGCAGAGAGCTAGGCGGTGCACTATTTCGAGTTAATATCGGCGCAGAGGGAATGGAGCATTTTCTCTTTAAGATTACTTAAACTTCATCTTTGGTAAACTTTTAAATTTCGCTTCGACAAGGCGGCTCTGACAATCGCGACGTGGTGATGTCCAGTCGCGATCCATTCTCAACAACGCACCGAAAAGTCTGAGCGGTCTTGAGGGACTTGCATGGCGTAGTTCACTTTCGTTGGTGGACAGTCGATGACCCAGTCACCGGTTGAGCGGTGCCGTCCTGTCGGTGAGTGATGCAACTTCGATAGCAAGGCTTAGATGTCTGTATCATAATATTGGTAACTCGGATTCTATATGATGATCGAGTCATCATCTTTATCAAGCCAAGGAGGCTGCCCCAGAAATCTCAACCGCATCACACGCCTGGTTTGTTGAGCATTAATCACTGTTCTCTCCTACCAGCTACTAGCCCACCCCTCCTTGAGCATCTGCCTTGTACGGCTTCAACCACTTGGAAGAACATCAAGACTTGAATATCCTTGACCATGATGATGATTTGACTCGGTCATCCTTGATTGAGACTTTTTTTTAATGGAGTTGAAAAGCCAACCAAGCTGCCAATTCCGGATCGATAGGTTAAGCATCTCATCTTGAGCGGCTTGCAATCAACACACTTGGCCTCCAGCAAAACGGTACATCTCTTTCCGTCATATGCTTAAGGGAAAGGGCCAAGCCAAATGCTGAGAAGTACACAAACAGCAACGGTGGACTTGACTGTTAGGACTAGCTAGGAAACCAAAGCCCGTTCCTGAGTAGAAGGTGTTTGGATTGGACATTTGCGAGTTACTCCTTCCGCTTTTAATGGCCCAGATTCAAAAGTCCAACGTATACTTCTTGTCTTGAGCAGTAACTTATCCTTGCGGCCCTTGATGACCATGATAAGAGCTAGGGGAAATAGAATCTCTTCTGGATTTCAGAAGTTATGTCACCAAGCAAAGTCAAACCTGGATGCCGAATGACTTTTCCGAGATAGCACCATAGGGTTCTAAAGCAAGCAATAGAATCAACGTGATAGCATCCAAACACTGGTTGACGTTTCGCGGCTGTCAATGCAATGGATCTTTTGAATCGTCCATGTCGTGAATTTGACGTGAGATCACGCCTCAGTGGCTCAATTGTGGCTGAAATGTACGGAAATGGGAAGATAAGTTACCTTGGCGTGTCACGTGAAGACAACATTCTGGCACAGGGCACGTGAGATGAGCAGCAAGTAATTGCTTACATACTGAGAGGTACCTCCTTCCTTTTTGGTTTCGGTGTTTGATCTCCGGCATGTGGAACCTGGCCGCATTCATTGTCAGTGGTGTGGCTCATGGACGTCCTTGGGGACGATGATTAATTATTGAGCCTAAATGGATTTATCTGCCTTTGTCCCTCATGTCTGAGTCTCCAACTTTGAAGCTGAGTCACGGGCTGTGTCGGCTTCTTGATCTGATGTTGACCGATGAATGGAAACGCGGCATGATGTGTTTGATGAGCATGGATGCATGCATATTGTGGACTCTTTGTGACGCGGAGAATAAGCTCTCGTCAACGAAGAAGTACTTGGAATACAAGGCGATATGATCCGATCGTCCAGAGTCAACTCTTGGGATCATGATCTCATACCAAAAGCCAATGTCGATGATGCTGAATGGCAAGCCAATCTTTTTCAGGTGGTTGATGATGTCCTCCTTCTACTTGTATTGTCAACAAAGAGTATCCATGGGCAGCTCCCTCTATGAGCAAGACTGTCGCTTACCGCATCCCGAATCTTCATAACATTTTTTTGGCGGCGCTACCATAGACCACATCTTGGGTACGAATCGCTTCACTCCAGCCTGCAAGGCAGCATCTGCTAAAGGTACCTGGTCCAATGTGTAATTGGGTGGCAGAATGCAGCTTACCACATCTATTCCAGTCAATGACCCTGTCAGTTCACTCCTTGGGCCCTGTAAGTCTGCCGGCACAATTTTACCCTTCTATTCAGCGAGGCACTTGAAAGGCGGCTTGTCGGCAGAGGAGGTTGGACGAGAGCGGTGATTTTGTAGACAGATATCAGTCGTCCATAGAACACAGACAACCCGTGGTCAAGTGCAATTACGAAACGTTGGTTCTTTGAATTGAGAAGGGCCGCCACAATGCCTGAACCAATTCTCCCGGTGGCACCCACAATGGCAACGTTGACTTCACTGGACATGGTCATTTGGGAGTTTATTCTAAAAAGACCTTCAAGAGCAGTTTTTGTCATCTAGGACTTGCCAATATACAACCTCATCTGCGGGCGTGGGCAAGATAAGCCTGTTATAAAAGAGAGAGGGTTCATGAAGAGTGCGAGGTCCGTGGAGTCCGCGGGTCGCGTGTTTCGTAAAGGTGAATTGAGTTTGTAGATCCGTCGCTAATATGTACAAGGTTGGATTTTCAGACTGTGTCATACACTCCGGAGCCAACCAGACCTCCGACCCCGACGCGCAGGGGGCTCAGGATCTTGAATAAAATCTGCAAAGCACCGGGCGGGAAAGGCGTATAGCCAACGCCGTTAGGCAAGTAGAAACCTCCCCATATAGAGAAATAACTATATCTACATATCCCTCTATCTTAGTGCTTTTACCGCGAGCCATATCTTTTTTAGTTGCCGGATTAAATGGCCAAATTCGACAAGTAAGTTGGATATATCAATAATAGTTCCAAAATATCCGAGGCCTTCCTAAGATGTAAACCCTAGTATCCTAGCTATCGTCTTAACAAAGCCTCGCTTCTTTGACTGCCCAGGGTATACACGATTGATCATATCTACCATATCCACATTATCGTTTTCCATTGCCAGCTTGATTAGCTCCTCTTTAGAATCAAACCTTGCTGTTGGAAGGCGACCACCCCTTCTAAAAAGGACCTCTAAAACATCCGGGCGGTTCCACGACACCGCGGTTCTTACTGCGCAATTATCATCAAACCGATACCCGTGGTCAAAAAACTCCTCAAAAATCGAAGCGGGCATCTCTCCAGTGACGGCGTAGTTTGCGTTGGAAAATGGTAGCATATGTTCAGGCCGCTTGTTGGGGTCGGCGCCCCCCTTTAGCAGGGCGCTGACGACACCCGCGCTCTCGGGCCCTTGACAGGCGTATGCAATAAGAGTCAAGTAACAGTACGACCCGTTTGAGGCATCTGGGTCAAGCTTGCACATGGCCTCGACGAGCTGGATATTGTTTGTCCTGGCAGCCAAGCCTAGCGGCCCCTGATCGAAGCTGAGGCCTGGGAATATTGAGAATAAGAGCTTGACCATATCAATCTGCTCGCCCATGATCGCAGAATTGAGCAATTCTTCCACCGTGGGAGGCTGCTGTTCCTCCGGAAGGGATTGGTCGATCTGGCCCTGATGTCTTGGTTGTTCGGGACCGATATCGAGCTCTTGGAATAGCTCTGCCAGCGTCTGTTGGTCTCCGCTGCGGCAAGCAGCGTAGAGTCTCTCTTTGATAGATTGCTTATCCGACATAATGTGAAAATGAGATTAAGGGATAAAACATGAGTGCCGCAACTGTCTCTCGTCAGCAGGGTGGGCGGCTATTGTAAATGTGCGTTAAAAAGCGGTCAATGACGGCAAAAGAGGCGCAAGAGGCACCCAAGAGCCACAAAAAACGCATAAAATTAGGCATCAGCTGTCAGATTCATGCTTGGCCATCTATCGGGGCAAGGGCTAGCCACTGTCTGCAATCGGTAACCAGAGCGAGTTCGTAGGATTCATTTGACGGCAAAATGGATTTGACCCCCGACACAAGTTTCTATACCCTGCTTCGTTCTATCTATTCGCTTACTTTATCCTATAAGGGCCAGGCTTCAACTCTAACAAAGTATCCCAGATGGTAAGAGCATAAGTACGTTTATGACTTATCGCAACCACCAAGGGAACCAAGTCAGCTAGCTTAGCAATAGATAGACGAAAAAGGGCGTCCGGGCAGCAAATATTATACAGGGAGGATATTAAGATCTAAAGCCTTAGCTCAGACAAGAGACATTTTACAGGAATATCGACCTCAGGGATTATCACGAGAGATATTAGATAAGCCAGACTCATGCATAAAGGGCAGAGAATACCAGTTTTGCCAACCCTGCCCTACTAGTATCTTACTCTTTAATAGAAGCTATTAGATATATATTCTTAGAAAGTATATATAAACTTATTATTTATTAAGTTAATTAAGTTATTAAATGCCCCTAAGACTGCATAGTATCTTGTCATATCTTATCTTATTTATTATTAAGTTATTATTTCTTAATTATTTTTAATATTTAATATTATTTATTTCTTTTAGTAAATATAAGCTATAATCTTAGATAATAATATCTTTATATATTAATATATAATAATAATAATAATTATAACTAAAATAGGCTAGGTATATATTTATAATATTTATAACAATTATATCTTTTCCCAAGGGATAAACCAGTTATACTGCGTTTATATTAGCAGGGGATTATTAGTATTAATCTTAAATAAGGTATATAAGTTACGTCTAGTAATATACTTAAGGTATTAAGTATAACTAAGTTATATTAATAGCTAAGGTGTGACGATCGTGTGTATTCCCAAGGGATAAACCGGTCGTGCTGGGTTTATGTTGGCAGAGAGACTAGTCGCGCTGTGCTTGAACAAAGGGGGTTGTCACGTCTGGTAATGTGCTCAAAGGTATTGAGTGTAACCAAGTTGTATTGATAGCTGAGGTAGCTACTACATAAGAAAGTGCAATGANGTCACGTCTGGTAATGTGCTCAAAGGTATTGAGTGTAACCAAGTTGTATTGATAGCTGAGGTAGCTACTACATAAGAAAGTGCAATGAGCATGTCCTATATACTTGCAGTGCTCACCGGTGGGAAACCCGCGGTGCTCACTTGCTCACTTGGATGAGGCTGTCGTGAGTGAGCGTCACATAGGAGCGCTCACTCGTACCATAGTGGGTCCTGCTCACTCTTGCAGCGAACTGATCACGTGGCGGGGTTCTGCCATGTCAGACCGCCTGGTCTGCTATTTGGCCGTGACATAAGGTAGCTACTATATAAGAAAGTACTAATAAGAGATTATAAGGATTACTTAGTGATCCCGTCGATCTAGATTATTTAGATCACGGCGTAATCTTAGTAATCTACTTCTAATTAGTTGCCCTAGGGTTTTATTATATTATATACTTATGACTTTTCTTAGAGCTATAATATAAGGCTCCCCCTCTATTGGTTTTATCCTTAAGGCTATATCTATAGCCTATTACTAGTAAGTAACTAACTTACTTCTTTAATTTTCTCTTACTAATAGGATATTAGGTCGCATATCTAAATTAAAGAAATCTATATAGCGCTCCCTTTTAGCTTCTTATTTTAATACTAAGGGATTTAATACTATACCTTGCTTATCTTATTTTTAGGCTAAAAAGGTTTACTAGATAATAATAAGTTCTACCTATTGCTAAGAGTATATCTATTATAGCTAATCTTATAATAATACTAATATATTATCTTTTTATAAGTTATATCTTTCTAATAGGTATTATTATTACTAACTTAGGGTCTTAGTTTTAAAAAACCTTAATACTTAATATGAGGTAGATATAGATATTAAGAAGGCTAAAGATAAGTTATAAAAAACCCTAGCTTACTTAGCCTATCTAAGAAAGCAATATTACCTACTTTATAAGCGAGGTTCTTAATTATTTTCTTGCGAAATATAAGAGTTAGATAAGGAGGATAGGGTCTATTCCTAGGAAGAGGCACTTATTACTAAATAGCATTCAATAGGTAATTTATAGGCTAATAATATATTTAATATTATTAATTAGTTTACCTTAGGTTTAAATAAGCTTAATCTTATTGCTATTAGTAAAATTTCTTTAAAAGGTATTATATATTAATAAAGTACTCTAGGGGTTCTTATATAGTTTCTAAATCTAAATAGTCTTTTTATTTAATAAAATATATTATTTTATTATTAAGTTTATTTATATTAAGGATAGCTTTTATAATATATTCTTTTAGTCTATTAACATCGGCTTTTAATTTATTATTAGTTTTAACTTAAATAATATCTTATATTAATTTAAATAAAGAGATATAAAAGATTAAATAGAGCTTAAATTTTAAGGGTAAATCTAATTTATATTTATATTTTAAGATTTTTTATTTAATTTTATATAATCTAATATACTTATAATTAAATTTTCTATTTTATTATTTAATTTTAATATTTTTTATTATAAATAGAATTATATTTCTCTCTAAAAAGGTTAATCTCTTAATTTTTTTTTATTAACATAATATATTATTTTATTTTTAATAAATTTAAGTTTTATTTTTATTTTTTATAGAGGTTTTTTAATTAATTATTAATAAGGATTACTTTAAGGTTAATAACTATATTTTTAATTTATTAATAAATATCTAAAATAAATCTAAAATTAATATAAGCTAATATAATCTTTATACTCTTATTTATTACTATATTATAAGCTAGCTATATAACTACTAGTTTTTTAACTTAATTAGTTTATTTATAATTAATATAATATTAAAAGTATTATTTTAGTATTTAATTTATATATTTTATTTATTTATTTATTTTCTTATAATATATATTATAGAGTTTATAATTAATTTCTAAGTATTTCATAAGGCTTTATTATAATTTTAAAGTAAAAAGTAATTCTTAATTTATAATAATCTTAAGTAATATATTATATATCTTAATAATATAGAAATAAAAAAAATAAGTAAATTCCTTAGTTATTATTAATTCTCTATAAGGTATAAAATATAAAAATTTTATAAGTCTATCTATAATAATAAAAATATTATTATAAAAGTTTCTAATAGCTAGTTTTTTTAATAAGAGTAATTTAATAATAAAATCTATAATAATTAAGTCTTATAATTATTATATAACTAAGAGTAATTATAATTTCCTATAGGGTTTATAATATTATACCTTAGTTTTTATATAAAGGTTATATTAATTAATAATTACTAAGATAGTTTTTTTATTTTAAGAAAAATTAATATTATTTTAACTTATTCTAAGGTTTTATTTATTCCTTAGTATTTATATAGCTAATAATTATATATTTTATATATAAGGTTATATTATAATTTATTTAAAACTTATTATTTATTTATTTTTATATTATCTAAGAGCTATATATTATACTCTTAGGTTTTCCTTAAGAGTAAATCACCTTATTTTACTATATATATAGCTATATTAATTTAATAAGGTATTTTTATAATTTTATTTTATTTATAAATTAATAGTTTCTCTTATTTTTAGATATACTTATAGATAATATAATTCTAGGCTTATTTATAATATTCTTATAAGAAGTCTCCTTAAAAGTACTTATTAATATATCTTATTTGTCTTTCTAGGTATCTATAGTTTATATTATAGAATTATTTAATAATGTATTTCTTATATTCTTTCTCTAAGAGGTAAATTTATCTCTATGCTACTTATTTAGCTATTTTATAATATTTCTTATATTAAAATATTTTTCTTTATACTTTATATAAGAGTTTATAGTTATTATAATATTATTATATAACTTAAGTTATTTTTTCTAGGTTTTTATAATATATAATTTAATAATAATAATAATTAAAAATAATTTAAAATACTTTATTAAGTATAAAAAGTTTCTTTTTCTAAGTTTATAATTTATTTTTTCTTTATTAATATCCTTATATATAATTAATAAAATTTATAATTTATTACTTATTTTTCTTAATAAGTATAAGATACTTTAATAAGGGTATTAGCTTTTATATTTACTTAATAAACTTTTATTTAAGATATTCTTTTAAAATAATATATAATAATTATTTCTTAGCTTTAATCTTTTTAAGATCTAGGTTAGATTATTAGCTAATAATATTAGTTTAATTATTTTTTATTCTTTTAATATAGATAATAATATAATTAAATTTTAAAAGGTATTTAATATATTATAATTATTATTTACTTAGTTCTTAGGTCTTTATAAAATAAATAATATTTTTATAATTTATATATACTTTAATTTAATATTTATTTCTAAGTAAATAATTTTAAAATTCCTTAAAGGTCTTAATTATTATAAAAAATTCTATATTATAAATAAAGTAATTAAGTTTTATTTTATATAACTTATAAGAGTAAAATATAATAAAATATAAAAATCTTTTATTATTTTATTATTTAATCTAGGTACTTAATATAAAGTCTAAGGTATTTATTTTAAGTTTAATTTATTAAGAGAAGTTAAATATCTTAAGTATTAATTCGCTTAAAATAAGCTCTTTAATTATATTAAAGACTTCTTTTACTTTATTTTTAAATATAAATAATTTATTTTTCCTTATAAGGTTAAGCTATTTATTATAAATAGAGCTAGCTTTAGCGTATTATTAAAGCTATTAATAATTATATAAATAAACCTTACTAATTTAAGTCTATTAAGACTTCTAGCTTTAAGTATAGAGCCCTTATTATTAAAATTACTAAGATATAAATTAAGATATTCTAATCCCTATTTTAAGTAGTATAAAATTAAGTTATAATATTTATTTTAATATATTAAGTATTTAATAGTTATAAGATATTACTACTTTAAAATAATTAATAAATAAAATTAAAACTAAATTTATAATTTCTTTATATTTTCTTATATAANTAGCTTTAAGTATAGAGCCCTTATTATTAAAATTACTAAGATATAAATTAAGATATTCTAATCCCTATTTTAAGTAGTATAAAATTAAGTTATAATATTTATTTTAATATATTAAGTATTTAATAGTTATAAGATATTACTACTTTAAAATAATTAATAAATAAAATTAAAACTAAATTTATAATTTCTTTATATTTTCTTATATAATAATTTTAGCTTTTTATATTTTATTATTTAATAATACCTTGTTAGTATTTAAAGCTAAGCTCTTTGCTCTTTAAGAACTTTAATATTTTATTTTTCTTAATATAAAAGTTTTTTCTTTAAACTACCTATGCTTGTTTTTTATATTTACTAATACTTATAATTTACCTTTTTTCCTAGGTACTAAGAAACTACTTAAAAAGCTCATCTTCAAGATAAAGTTAAAGGGGGAAATAGCTTTATTTTTAGATATTAAGAATAAATCCCTTATCCTTGTACTAATAGTCTATTATTTTCTTAAGAACCTAGAAGTATATAAAAGCTTCTCTAGGAAGGGGATTCTTATAACTATTACCTAAGAAGCAATAATATGGATTATATATCTCGTTATGCTCTAGGAGTATAAAAACACCTAACTTCTTATTCGACGAGTATGTATTCTGCCAGCGTTAGCTTAGTTTTAAAGGAGGATATTTGTACTATAATAGTGGCTTCTTCTTAGGGACGCTTCCTAAGGCCTAATATTGACTAACTTCTATATCAGAGTCATTTTAGTAATAATATCACCTCGTGACAGCTTTATATTACTAATAGAACGTGTAATTTACTTCAGAAGGCAGAAAATACCTCATTATTGCTCTGATATTACTACGAAGAGCCTCGAAACCTCACGAACCCATAGTAGATAGGCGTGGTAGAGATTATGCTTTTTGCAAGGGTGCCACGACCCACCAAGTTTTGCCAGTTTGCCGAGTCGATACGGTAGATCTATAGCGGAAACGTAGCCAAAGGGTAGCCTCGCAACACAATTCAGAGAAATGCGGCTCAACCTAGCCCTAGGAATATGCTAACCACCCATGCCAGGCATTTCTCAATCTTTCCACTGCAGATATAGACATATAGGCGCTATTAGCCAGCCTAATCTGAAGTTCCCTGAATGTTGCTGTTGGAGCTCTTTTCTCAAACAGAATATCTAGTTCGAGGTATGACAGCAGCTTTGTTTCAGGCAGTCGAAAGTAGCACCAGATAAGGCAGAGAAAGGCCGTACCAGTGTAGACAAAACACGCTTTTCCCTTAAGATTCCAGACGGTTGGATTTAACATCTGGGGAACCAAGGCGTTGTTTATGATAGAGAAGATGTTGTATGTTACCCTGGCAAGCGCGACTGTCTTGACCCGAAGTCGCGTTGAGGGAATTTCGGCAGCCAAGACGTAACACACAGGGCCAATGGTTAAGTTATAAGTGAAGGCCATGAGAATGATCAGGCCACCTAAAGCCCAGTCCATGCCAATAACTTGGCTCCAGGCCACCGACAGTGTGCCACCAATGGCCAGAATGATAACTGATGATAAGAGGCCAGGAATGTAAAGTCTGCGACGACCAACAACAGAAAGGAGAATCCAGGAGGTCATGCCTCCGAGGATACCCATGCCGTATATGCCGGTTGAGAGACTGAAAGAATGCGACGGGTTGAAACCGGCCTGCGAGAGGAAGTATGGTGCGCTTCCAATTAAAGCGGAGCCGCAAAGTGCCTGGCATGACCAGACAGCACATGCTATTTCGGTTCGTCGCAGGTTTGCGCCTTTGAAACAGTCCATGTAGCTTGAACCTCCGTAGTTGTACTTCTTTTCGATCATGTTTGTGTGCTCCATGACGGTTATGGTGTCCTCGATATCAAGAACGTTCCTGTTGCATAGCCTGCGAAGAGAGTGGCGGGCGTCTGCTTGCTTTTCATGGCGAATTAGCCACCCTGCCACAACCCTAAGTTAGTTATACCCCATGGACCGAAAGTAACTCTGAGAGAGGGATCTTTACAGGGACTATCAGGAGCAAAATAAACGCCGATCAACAAGGGCACCGCAAAGGCCCATTGTAATGCGAATGGGAGGCGATAAGACCATTCGGAATCATCCTGCACAAGGATGCGAAGGATTCCAGTCCCAATTAGCTGCCCGATTAGCCAGCACATATTGATATTACTCAAAACGCATGCTCGCAAGGTAGATGGTACTACTTCAGCGGCATATGTCGCTGCGAGCGTTTGAATGACGCCCCAAGGTAATCCTATATCTGCTGTTAGTTTATAGACTCGCAAACACTCAAGGGAGGCTCGTACCGCATAATGCCTGCGAGACCAGGAGAAGCCATATGTTGGTTGCGAAAACAGCAGGGAATACGGCACCACACATCCAGAGGAGGCATGCCATCATCATCTTCCGATATCCGATGACATACGTGATGTAGCCATGCGCTAAGAGACCAATGATTTCGCAGACCATGGCAGCGTTTTGCAGGCCCATCTGCCACGCAGGTGAGATTTCGTAGTGCTGTTGCTCGGGAGATTGTGCAAATGGCCTGGCCGGCGATCCATATCTCCGCTGAAATTCAGGGAAGGCGATGAAACCAGAGATGAGCGACTTGCCGTAGGCCTCCATAACGATAGTACAAAAGAGCAGCAGCGACCAGGCCACAGCCTTGGGGTAGCAGCGACAGCATCCGAAGAATGTTAATTCTCGCTCGTTGTGCAATACACGCCGAACATGTGCTGGGAGTTCGTCGGATCCCACAGACAGGCGTGGGGGCGGCAGCATGTCTATGGGATTTAGGATATCGCCAGGACATGATGGTACTCCAGTCGTGGACGAAAAGGCATGAGGCTCGTCCGCGACGCAGTCTGCCTGTATACTATGAATGTTAACCAGCGCAATCTCATCGCGGCGTTCTCCCTTCTGACTGGAGCGGACGTATGAGACCATGATGTGCTAAAGGGCTGAGAGCATGAAGGTGAATGAAAGATGTGGGGAGAGTACAAGAAAATCAAGAAAGTTGAGCGAAGTCCCAACGATCTGGCACTAAGAGACGGAAATATAAACAATTCTCTCAAGAAAAGTCGGTTTGCAAGGAAGGAAAGACACCTATCCAGGAAAGTTGAATCAATGTACTGAGTATGCTAAACTTTGCCCTTGCGACATCACGTGGTGTGCGACTCGGGGGTCCGCCACACAAGAAACTTGAGTTGGGGAATGGCGACAAGCTCGAGCGTCACTTTCCCCAGATTCTTGTGAGTCTCTCGAAGTTTATTTCTTTGAACATCGTCTAGATCAGACAAGTACTCAATCTTTTGTGCAGTCCGGGGTTGCAAGCTGGGTTGTTGACCCGCTGTTAGAGCTTTGCGCTAACTGTAGGTGGCTAGTATCCTTGAAAGCCACACGACCTGCACCTCCGGACTGTCCAGGAGATAAGGGTGAGACGTCTCCAAGTCGCCCATTATCTCGCCAGCGGGCGAAGAACTAGAACAGCCACAAAGTTAATAACTCTCGGGGAATGCCGAGAAAGCGGGTCCAGCACAGCAGCGCGTTATTTGAATGGCCGTTCATTATTCCACCGGTCGTTTTACTAAAATACCAACTACGTTAGAGCGAAGCCAGTAGCTGACCGGGTGAGGCCCGACCAAGGGGTAAGTCAAGACGCACCCTTATTGGCTGTGGCGGCCCTGCCCATGAGCTTTAAACCTGTCGCCCGGCAACCATTAAAAACGTCTCAAAGTAAATATACCGACAAACTCACAATCTTGCAGTTTCGCACGCCAATATTGGTATAAATCAAATCGCAGACACGAACTCCATGTCCTTACCCATTTTCAACTTACTATAGCTCTCAGGGAAGTCAAACTAATAATCGTCGGCTAGTGCTCATTTTAATCGTCGGGTAGCCCATGCCACGCAGACGCCAAAAAAAATTCCCATACAAAATTAATCGTCGACGGCTCACCATCGCAAGGCATAGTTGTCAGGAGAGCGATGCTGATTTCTTGCAAAGGGATTAAGGGCAGTGTCGGCCGGCCGCGTTCCATTTTTAGATGGGTATCCAACTAAAATTTGGCCAGCCAAGTCTAGCCCATGTGCCTTGGAGTGAGCCGTGAGAACGATGCGGAAAGCTACGACGGACTTCGGCCCAAGAAGAGCCAGACTATCTTTTATAATACGCTTCAATCTTTGACGAATAAGTTGACCGATGTGGCTTTGTTTGAGGCAAAACGCCGGATTGACCGGCTTGTCTGGAGGCGTGTCGCAGGAATCCAGCCATGAATACGACGGCAATTTACAGATCACCAGCCAGTATATACCACACCCTCGTATGCCTTGAGCTGAATATCGTCCCTATTGAAAGCCTTGATATTCTTCCCTAAAAGCCTCTTCTACCTTGTATGCCCCTGTAGCCTAATATTCTGTTTTGTTTCTAAGAAGTTTAGTAATATAAGTATTACCTTCTCGTCGTAGCGGGCCATAGTATATGTAAATATGTATTGATTATTAGCGTATTTACCTAAGATTAAAAAGCGCTTATATATAAAAATATCCTCTCTAGCTACTAGAGCTCTAGGACTTATCTGTAAAATATTAATACCTAACTAATTATTATTAATTTAATAAGTAATTTAAAAGGTTTTATTATATTTAATAAGTAAATATTAAGTTACAATATTAAGATAGCTTTAAAAAAATAAGTAGTATATTTAAAAACCTTAAGTTTTAAAATAATAAGTAACATAATTTTAAATTAAGTATAAGGACTAAAACCTTAATATAAATATATATCATAAATATTAAAATAATATTAATATCTTATATGATATTAAAAATAGCATAGTTAAGACTAGTCTTAAAAATACTAAGCTTAGCTAAATTATATATATTTCTAAGTTATAAAATACTAATTTAAAAGTAATAAAGCTATAAATTTATATACTCTTATAATAATTAGCTATTATATATATATTTTTAAGTAATAGCTTATTTTTAAAAGCTTATTAAGCTATGTTTTTATTTTTTTTTATTTAAAATATAATTATTTAGCTATAAGATTATATTAATTAATTAAAAAGCAATATTAGTTTTATTTCTTATAATATTAAGATTTAAACTATATTCTTTTATATTAATAACTATAATATATATAATAAAGAAGTAAGATAAATAAATAAGTAAAATAAAAATCTTAATCTTTTTAATTAAAAGTATAATAAAAATACTATAAATTATTTAATTAATTAAAATTAATTATTATATTTCTCTCTAGATATCTTTATTATTATATAATAGGTCTTTATATTATAGTTAGGCTTATTATAAATATTATAATATTAAACCCTTAAGTATATTAACCTTCCCTAAATATTACTCCTTAATAATTTAGCTATTACTTATATATTAATATTTATTTAACTAATTACCTATTTTTTTTTATATAATTATAACCCCTTTTTTCTATAATTAGATCTATTTTATCTTTTAATATTAGCTTAATATCTTTTTTATTTATTAAAGGTCTTAGACTTTTACCCTTATAAGAGCTATCTTATATATAATTACCTTTATTTCCTATATAAGAGATTTTAATACTTTAAGAATTAATTCTAAAAAGCTATTTTAATACCTTTTAATTTATTTTTTAAAGTATTTAAACTAAAATTAGGCCTTAAATATAATCTTTAAGGCCCTTAATACCTAAGGGATTAATTAATTAAATACCTTCTTAATTAATATTAATATCTATAGTTATATATTAAGCTTTAAGATTATATTTTTTAAATTATAAAAAATAAAAATAATTTTTTTAAAAAATAACTTTATATTTTTTTTTATTATAATAACTTAAAATATAATATTATTATTTAACTTTATATTACCTAAAATAGAAAATAAAATATTATAATTAATATCTTAGTAATTTTAATAATAAAGGCTCTATACCTAAAGCTAAAGGTCTTAATAGGCTTAAATTAATAAGGTTTATTTATAAAATTATTAATAGCTTTATAATGCGCTAAAGCTAGCTCTATTTATAATAAATAGCTTATATCTTAATTAACTAAAAAGATTAAAATCTAACCTCTTTACAAAATAGCTTTCCCCTCTAATACTAATCTTTTAATTACCCTTATAATTCTTAAGTACTTAAAAAGGTTAAAATTACTTTTATTATTTTTATAGAAAGAGATTTAATTATAACTAATAATAACTATAACTAACTAATTAATTAACTAATTAATTAATTAATAATATATTAATAATTATAATAGCTTTCTATAAAGACCTTTAACTAAGTAATTAAAGTAATATAATAAATACTTATTAATATACCTTTTAATATAACTAAAATAACCTTAATAAGGAAATTTATAAGCTTTATAAAAATATAAAGTATACTTATAATAAGCTATAAGAAATCATATTAAATAAATATCTTTAAAGTATAATATTAAATAAAGATCTTAATAATCTAAAATATATTAAACTCGCGATTTTTAATTATAATATTTTTCTTTTTTTATTTAGACTTTTTTTATTTAGTAATAATATTAATAAAAGAATTAATTTTATTAAAAAAAAGCTTTTTTTATTAAAGGCTCTTAAAAAAAGGCTAAAAGAAAGGTAAGTTTTTATTAATAAGGAAGATTTATTTCTTAGGGACTTAAAATATAACTAATATATAGCATAGCTTATAACCCTTATTATAAATATTAATACCTTTTATTATACTAAATAAAAGGATTAAAGAAATCTTATAATTAGCTAGGATTTAGCTATATAGCTATAGGCGTAATATTAAGAAATAAAGGTTATTAGTATTATTGGTTTTAGAGAGATTAATTCCTAGAGTTAGTATTAGAGTTCTATTAAACCTAAAAAGAGTTAGCGCTAAGGCTTAGTGCTAAATTAAAACTTAGAGGTAGATAGAGGTCTATAGGTTTAATTAATTAAACCTATCTAGTTAAATATATAATATATATATCTTAGCTTATATAAATATATAAATAATAGTAATTTTAATAATAATTTAAATAATAAAAAATATAATATAAAAATTATAAAAAACTTAATTTTTAAAATATATATTATAAAATATTTAATAAAATATTTTATTTCTTAATTATAAGCTCTCTTAAGTATATTAAAATATATAATATTTAAGAGCTAAAATAAATAAATAAATAAAATAATATATAAAATTAAATAATTTTATTATTATTATAATATTACTTAACTTTAATAAATTAATAACTTTTATAGTTATTAATAATTAAGAAATAATAAAAATTAATTAATTAATTAGCTATATAATAATTAAAATATTTAAGTTATTTAAGATTAATATAATTATTAATTTAATTATTTTAGGTTATTATAATTATTTAATTACTTATAATATTATTTTTTTAATATTAATTAATAAAATAATATTAACTTATATTAATAATATAAAATTAAATTACTTAGCCTTTTGTATTAATTATTTAAATAATTATAATTTATTCTTAGTTTTTAAGTTATATTAATTTTAGCTTTAAATACCTTTTTAAGCCTATATTAATTATTATATATATAATTATATTTATAAAAAAGCTAATTATATTTAAATTATAAAAATTATTTAATTAGATAGTATAATTTATAATTATATTTAATATAAGTTAAAATTAATTATATATAATAATTAGATCTTTTTATTTAGCTCTTTAGTAATTATATTTTTAAAAAATATATATCTTAAGCTCTAAGTATTACTTAATAAAATTTAAAGCTTAATATATATTAATANAAAAAAGCTAATTATATTTAAATTATAAAAATTATTTAATTAGATAGTATAATTTATAATTATATTTAATATAAGTTAAAATTAATTATATATAATAATTAGATCTTTTTATTTAGCTCTTTAGTAATTATATTTTTAAAAAATATATATCTTAAGCTCTAAGTATTACTTAATAAAATTTAAAGCTTAATATATATTAATAAATAATATATTATAATTAATAATTAATTAATTAATTTTTTCTTTAATATTATAAGGCTAAGAAAGGAATTCTTATAAATCTAAGTTAAGAATAAAATACTTAAGGATTTATTTCTTTAAATTAAAGAGCTAATATAATTATAAAATAATATTATATTAAGACTAAATACCTTATTATTAGCGCTAAAGCTTTATATAAATAATTTTATAAATTATTATAAAATATTAAATACTTAGTATTAAGTTATTTTAAAAGGCCTAAAGAATAACAAAGATTTTAGCCTTAGTATTAGATTTTAATATATTAGGTAATTAAGAATTAATTAAGTAAATAAAGAGAATATAAGTTAGGGGATTTCTATCTTGCTTATTTATTTATTTTACTTACTTATTATATATATTATAGCTAATATCTTATTATTAGTATTTTAAGATTAATAAAATTAATTATATTTTAAAAATAAAATAAATTTAAATAACAAAAGTATGAAATATTAAAATTAAGTAAGTAATAAGTAATTTATATTATATTAGTTTATGTTTTTAATTTATTTCTTATTTTTATTTAATTTAATTAATTATATTTAAAAAGAATTTAAGCTATTATACTTAATTAGTAATATAATATATATTTTTTAATATAGTAATTAATTTAATATTTAAGAGTCTTATATGCTTAAAGTTATATATTTAATTCTTAGTTAGGCTCCCTAGTTATAATAAATATATATTTCCTAAGAGATAAACTAGCTATGCTAGGTTTCTATTAATAAAGCAATTAATTATATTATACTTAAGTAATAAGGATATTATATCTAATAATATACTTAAAGGTATTAAGTATAATTAAGTTATATTAATAATTAAGGTAGTTATTATATAAAAGAGTATAATAAGGGTATTTTATATATTTTAATATTAAATTAAATTATAGAAATTACTTAGTAAACTAATTAATTTAAATTACTAAAATTATAATATAATCTTAGCAGTTTAATTATAATTAATAGGTTTAAGGCTTATTTATATTATATATTAGTATTTCTTTTTAAGCCTATAATATATGGTTTTTTTTATTAATCTTATTTTTATGGCTATATTTATAGCTTATTATTAATATATAATTAACCTTATCTTTTAAAAATTCTTATTAAGAGGATATTAGGTTATATTTCTAAGTTAAAGAAATCTATAAAATACTCTTTTTTACTTTCTTATTTTAATATAATAAGATTTAGTACTATGCCTTATTTATTATATTTTTAGACTAAGAAAATTTATTAAATAATAATAGGTTTTATTTATTATTAAAAATATATTTATTTTAATTATTCTTATAATAATACTAATATATTAATTTTTTATAAGTTATATCTATTACTAATTAAGCTTTATATTTAGCTAAGTCTTTATAGTATTAGTTTTAAAAAATCTTAATACTTAATATAAGATAAGTATTAATATTAAAAAAGCTAAAAATAAGTTATAAAAGATCTTAGTTTACTTAGCTTACTTAAGAAAATAATATTATTTACTTTATAAGTCGGGTTTTTAGTTTTTTTTATATAAGATATATAACTTAGATAAAAAGAATAATGTTTATTTAATTTACTTTAGGTTTAAATAAGTTTAATCTTATTATTATTAATAGAATTTTTTAAATAGTATTACATATTAATAAGGTATTCTAGGGGCTCTTAGGTATTTTTTAAATCTAGGTAGTTTTTTTATTTAATAAAATATATTATTTTATTATTAATTTTACCTATATTAAAAATAGTTTTTATAATATATTTCTTTAGTTTATTAATTTTAGCTTTTAATTTATTATTAGTTTTAATAATAATAGTATTAGCTAGTTTAAGTAATAAAATATAAAAGGTTAAGTAAAGCTTAACCTTAGGGGGTAAGTCTAGTTTATAATTATATTTTAAGATTTTTTATTTCATTTTATTAAGCCTAATATATATATAATTAAGTTTTTTATTTCATTATTTTATTTTAATATTATTTATTTTAAGTATAATTATATTTTTTTTATTATTTAAGCTATTTATATTATTTTTTCCTTTATTTTTATAAATAGCTAAGATAAATATAACAGGTATAAGAAATTAATTAATAAGTAAGACTTATTAATAATTATTTATAAGAGTTACTTAAGTCAATAGTATATTTAATAATATTTAAAGTAATATAGATAATTTTCTAAGTAAAAGCTACTAAAATATAATAATTATATACTTTTTAAGGAATAAATTAATTATATTAGGTTTATATTAATAAAGGAATTAATTATGCTATGTTTAAATAATACGGATATTATATCTAATAATATATTTAAAAGTATTAAGTATAACTAAGTTTTATTAAGAGCTAATATAATTATTATGTAAGGAAATATAATAAAAGTATTTTATATACTTTAATATTAAGTTAGATTATAGGGATTACTTAGTGATCTTATTAATTTAGATTACTTAGATTATAGTATGATCTTAGTGATTTGACTATGATTAGTGGGTTTGGGTCCTTTCTCGAGGCCGTGATACTAGTAGAGATGTTTAGTAAGGACCAGCGTGATAGGCGATGCCCTGACGCTGAAGTGGCGTGTTAAAAAGGCATTCCATTCTGCTGTGTCGGAAGCCACTCCGAGCTCAGCCGCGGCGCTCTAGCGCGCGCCTTTGGTAAAGCCGGGCTTGCTCTCGGATCGATAGCAGTCCAATCAGCTGTCTGCGCAATTTCATCAGGTGCCCCATGGGGAATTCAACTCACCATGGAGCCCATAGTCGACATTCTGGGGTTTGCCACGCTCCGGAATCTCATGATGGGGAAATGATTACCATGATCCTGGCTATGTAAGAAGCCAAGCCAGCGGAGGTCAACCTTCATGAGCATTGAGCAGTGGCAGTCAGGCGCTGTAGCATCACACCCTCGATACAACCTTTTTTTATTTTCTTTGTCAAAGACACAGTTTATCTGATCTTGGATTATTAGCAGAATCCTCTCTCCTGAACCGAGTTGAATGAGTCTCCGCTCCATATCCGACAACTTCTTTGAATCGAATGGACCCAACATCAACGGTCGCTAAAGACACCGAAACTGCCGGGGCGGTCCAGCCTGTCAACGCCCACGGAATCGACGATGCCATGCTTCAAGATGCCCATGCAGCTGGCGAAGCTGAGCGAGGCTTGAAGCTCTGGGCCTCTTTGAAGCTCTACCCCAAGACTGTGGGCTGGTCCATCCTGCTCTCGACAGTCATCATTATGGAAGGATTCGGTACTGTTCTCATCGGAACCCTCTATGCCAACCCTCCCTTCCAACGAGACTTCGGTATCAAGCAGGCCAATAGCAGCTACCACTTGACTGCGGCCTGGCAATCTGGTCTCTCGAACGGCATTCTCGTCGCCGAGATCTTCGGTCTTTATATCTATGGTTTCATTTCAGAGAGGTACGGCTATCTCATTAACGCACTTATTGTAGCCATTAGATTTGTCTTCATTGTCTTCTTCGCGGGCTCTCTGGTCCCACTACTTATCAGAGAGATCCTACTTGGTGTCCCGTGGGGCATCTTCTAAACTGTAATAACCTAATTCGCCTCGGAAGTCTACCCGACCTATCTTCGAGCTTACTTAACCACCTATATTAACCTCCATTGGGTTATGGGATAGCTTATCGCTTCTAGTGTCTTGCGCGCTATGTTATTACGCAACGACATTTGGGGTTACCGCATTCCTTTTGCTCTCCAGTGGATGTGGCTAGTGCCGTTGATTGTCGGGATCTTCTTGGCTCCTGAATCTCCTTGGTGGCTTGTTCGCAAGGGCAAGTTGGGAGAAGCGAAGCGTCCGCTACTCCGCCTTCCTATAAGCGCCCAACAAGCCGATCAGCAGACCAGTGTTGTCGGCGAGCAGGGGCGGGCAGCCCCCAGTACCGTACCTGGCTTCGATGTTGACAAGACTATTTCCATGATGGTCTACACCAATGAGGTCGAGAAGGCCGAGACTGAAGGAACAGGATACTTGGACCTGTTCGGAGGTTCGGTGTCTAGACGAAGAACCAAGATCGTTTGTGCTACTTGGTTGGTCCAGCAGCTCTGCGGTACTTCTCTGCAAGCCTTGTCAACGTACTTCTACCAAAATGCAGGTTTAGACGTGTCCAACAGCTTTAATTTGTCACTTGGTCAGTACGGTATTGGCTTCTTCGGCACCATCGGATCTTGGTTCTTTGTCAGCAAATTTGGTCGTCGCGACCTCTACCTGTTCGGGCAGATTGGCTTCACACTGGTACTCTTCAGCATTGGCTGTACTACCTTCTCGGGCAAGTCTTCGGCATCTCAATGGGCCGCTGGTAGTCTTCTCCTCGGCAATGCCCTCGTCTACAACCTGAGCGTCGGCCCCGCTACTCCCTGGTATCCGAGATTCCTTCCACTCGTCTTCGCGGAAAGGCTATTATGCTTGCCAGGAATACTTACAACGTTGGCGGTATTGTCATCAATATCATCACCCCGCGCATGGTGAACCCTTCGGCATGGAATTGGGGAGCGAGAGCCCGATTGTTCTGGGCTGGTCTTTGCCTCTTGTGCGCAATCTGGACTTACTTCCGCCTCCCTGAACCTAAGGGTAGAACTTTCCTTGAGCTGGATATTCTCTTTGAGAATCATGTTTCCGCTAGAAATTTCTCCAAGACCCAGGTCGATACCATCTTAAGGAATGTTGAGCATGAGGCCAAGACCGACAAACTCGGTCCAACTGCTACGCATGTTGGTTAGCCCGAGAACCAGAGAATGGAGTCTTGCCGTTGCCCTACATACCCACCTTGTAATAGTACCACATGTAGGTTTAGGTAGTGAATGAGATACCTCATATCTTTTAATATTGCACTGCCGCTGAGTGAACCCGCGACTCCACCTTCTCCAAAGCCTAACGGGAAGTGGTGTGATTAGCTCGCTTATTAGGATTTTAATCCATCGTCCTCGAAAGAGCGGGGTATCCCACGGTTAGGAAAAGCACGCAACGCAACTCGCAGACACACCAATACAACCAACAGATTTCCTCCACATCTTCTCACAATGGCCACCGCCGAGAAAACACAGTACGATGCTTTCGCTCCGAAATATGCCTCAGTCGAGGAACTCCCCTGTTCAAAGCTCGAGGCCGAACTAGTCCGCAACGCCCTAGGCAACTGCAGCGACCTCAAAGTCCTTGACCTCGGTGGAGGTAGCGGGCTCCACGCCCGGCGCGCAGTGGATGCCGGTGCCGCCATCGTTGATGTCGTCGACATTTCGCCCGAGATGATGCGCGCGGGGCAGGACGTCGAGACGCAGCTAGGCCGGCAGGGACGCATCCGCTGGCTCGAGGCCGACGTGACGCGGCCGTTGGGTGAGCAGCTCGACTTGCCGCAACATGGGTACGATATAGTCATGGCAAACTGGGTATTTGACCATGCCGCTTCAATGTCGGATCTGAAGAACATGTGGGAAAACGTGATCGCGGGCTTGAAGCCTGGTGGAAAGTTCATCGGAGTGAGGGCGAAGAGTGTGCGTGCTGAATACATGAGCTACGGGAAATACGGCGTCACGTTCACGGAGATTAAGGAGATTCCAAATGGCCTGAAGTACAAGGTTGGATGTGTGACCCAGCCGCCCTTTTCCTTCGAGGCTACGTCGATGGAGTCGAGCTATTCGCTTTCCGACGATATTGCTCGCGAACTTGGGCTAGTCGACTTTCAGGTTTGCCGGCCAGAGGACACGGAAATTGTCAAGAATGATTTGGAGTTTTGGGGTGATTATATCAAAGATCCTAACTTTGTTGTTGTAATGGCAAGGGCATAGAGGCAGTGGGCTTAGTACCCTGGATGGAATGCGAGACGCCTTTTCGAGATGCTAGCCTTAGCAACCCAGTTCATATGGGTATATATTATTAAGAAGTTTCTCGAGCAATATCTCAAGCAGATATCGCGTTCGAATATAAGAATAGTTATAACGGAGTACATATGCAGAAGCGAGCGTCTTTGTTAGGTCATAAATATAGTGTTACCTTAATCCCAACGCCGATCCGAAAGCAGCTGCAGAAGGCGGCATCAACGGTTAATTCGATGGTTTCGCTGGAAGCATTTGACTGCTGGCAATAAAAATGGACCAACCGGGTGCCAGTATTATGTTCCGTAGCGCTGGGCGGAATTGCTTCCGACCTTCGCAAGAGGGGTCAACAGTGGTGTGTTGTCAGCTCTGATTTAAATAGCGCATTCCCCGGGCTAGTTTAGTTAGGCTCCTCACCCGATCGCCCACATCTTGCCACTGTCAAATGACCATTTGATAATGGCCGAAGAACAAGACGGTCCTGAGACGCCCCCGCTCGTTGCCGATGATAATGTGAGGACGTCCCGCGGATTTTGGCATCTCATGAACCTGCTAATAAACATGACAGGCTGTCCAAGACGCGTTCGATGATGGCGACTCGGCCCTTGGAGACGTAAGTGCGGCCCCATCGTGGGGGATCGTCGCTGGCTAATAGGTCACCCAGGATGCCGGGAGTGATACTACGTCCTTGAGATCAAGCATTTTAAAGTATCGCGAGGAAAATGGTAGGACATATCATGCGTACAAGGATGGCGGTAAGAACTGCCCTCGTCTTTTCAGCGATGCCGAAATATCTGACTGACCGATGCAGCGTATGTCTTACCCAATGACGAGGTACTCTTCGCCTTCACCACTCCCACGCTCGGCTCCAGTTACTGACTTGACGCGTTACCCAGACCGAGAACGAGCGACTAGGTATACCAGGCCTGCTCGTAAGCCGCTTTGCAGGTTGTCTGACCAAACACAGACCTTCAGCACCACTTATTCCTTCTTACTTTCGATGGAAGGCTTCATGCAGCCCCCTTGCCCAAGAAGCTCCGCCGCGCGTTTGATGCCGGATGTGGCACAGGTATCTGGGCCATCGAGTTTGGTAAAATCCCTCTATTCATCACCAAGAGAAATGAGTCTTCTAACAACTGTAGCGGACGAGCATCCCGAGTGCGAAGTCACTGGCGTTGATCTGAGCCCGATCCAACCTACAGCGTATGTCATCGACAAACGCAATGTCTCTAATGCTGTGCTGACGCTCCAGCGAGTATCCCTCCCAACGTTTCTTTTTACGTAGATGATTTAGAGGAACCTTGGGGCTACTCAACCAAGTTTGACTTTGTCTTTGCTCGCTTTCTAACAGGATCGATTCGTGACTGGCCCAAGTTTTTCAGGCAATCATGGGAGTATGACATGGCCTTTCTCGACCTACACAACGGATGCCGCTGATTATGGAATCTCAGGAACCTGAGCCCGGGTGGCATAATTGAACTCATCGACATCATCTACCCCCTTACATCCGATGACGGCACGCTCGCTGAAGACTCGGCGCTATATAAGTGGTCAACTCTGCTGTCGAGCGCCTTCACTGCCAACGGCTCTCCTATGGACAGCGCGCTGAAGTACCAGGAACAACTCAAAGATACTGGCTTTGTCGATATCCACGTGGTGAAGCGCAAGTGGCCGCTGAATCGTTGGCCCAAGGACCAGAAACACAAACAAATCGGTAAGCCTTTCTTGAGCGGGTCATGGTAGTGATGACGCTCACGCAGCGCTTGCTTTCCAGGAATGTGGGCGCATCAGAACACGATGGATGCCCTGTCGGCGTTGAGCCTGGCTGTGTTTACGCGCCCTAAAGGTGGAGGCGGCCTCGGCTGGAGCAACGAGGAACTGGAAGTGTTCCTGCCTGCCGTCCGTAAGGATATAAGGAACTTGAATATCCACTCGTACTGGCCAATGTAAGTCCTTGATTTTGGATAGAGAATGTGTCTAGGCGCGAGCTAACTTTTCTCAGCTGGTCTGTATACGCTACGAAACCAGAGTCACAGTAGCATGACCCCAGTTCTGATAGTCAGAAAAAGAAACACATGGAGATTCCGGTGATGCAGTTCCACTAAGGAGTAAGTAGGCCCCAGAAGGATGGCGTGGATAGCAGACCGTTTGTGTCAAGTCAGAAGTGCTGGTTATCTGGTAGTGGCTTGCTTAGCAGAGATGTATTACGTCTACTCTGTTATCTGATGCTGGCTACTCTCCAAGATAGAAAGAGAGGTCGCTGCATTTGCGTTTTTGTCGCTGTTACCTTCCAAGCGGGCCCCTCTATTTAGACATCTCAGCTTTTGCATGAAAACTTGATCAACGGTGGAAGAAGCAGTCAAACGAGGCCACTTGACATGGCATACAAAAACCCATCCCCTGGTGATCTCGTCGGCAACGTTAGAGTGGGCGTCTGTGGTATTATGTTCTTTTCCACCTTTCTCATGCACGGCAATGAGAGAGTTACGCCAATAAACCGCAGTTGTACTCGCTGGAAGTAGCCTATTTGAAAATGAAGGCTTGATCGATGCCATCCTGAACGCTATCTGTCTCTTCCTCCGACGCCTTGATGATGCTCCTACCCCAGCCACGTTTGTCCCATGCATAGACCTCGATTCCTTTGGTGGCCAACTTGGGGAAAAAATCGTTGTAACGATTTAGATGTTCACCGAATCCATGTGCAAATACGAGCTTGGCCTTAAGGACACCTCTAGGCTGGATCATCGTTATTAAATGATATAGGACTTGGGTGTTGCATTTGTCTCAGGTCTACCGGTACCTACCGTCCACGTCTTGGAGTAGAAGCTCGTCGATCTAACGTTGAAGGTACCTTCGGTGACGGTCGTCATGCTGAGTCACTCTTTGAATACACCGAGATTTGGCTGCGGTACAAATTGAGAAGGTGAAGGTGTGATTGCCTTTTGGAAAACATGCTTGTTATGAATCGCTCCGAATTGTTGTGCTTTGACCAGTCGAATGCTAAGAGTGACGACCAACGCCCTGGGTGTGACTAATTTTGCGGAGTTTGGAAACCCTAAGCCCATTGGATAGACTGACATGAAGTGATAACCGAGAGAAGCCGAGGCTGAATAACCAAACGCAGCCTCGGTACAGAGTGCAAGGAATAGAGAATTAAGCGGCGTTTAAGGCATGTGAGGACGAGACGGATTTCATATTGTGCTGTAACCCCTTGCGGAGGCACATTTGAAGCCCCACTAGTAAACTCCGCAAGCGGACCATTCCAAGACGGGTTTCAGTGCGTCGGTTCAACCCCACGTCCGTCGGGGGGACTCTGTAACAGTGTGTACGGAAGTCATGGCTCGGCCGTCCTTCTTTAGGACCGCAGCTACTATAGCCCACATACTGTTCATTTTGTTCATGGTCCCCATCCTCAGAATCCGCAATTACACCCCGAAGGCGGCGCAATTATACTCCACGCTCCAGCTGCTTAACGAATCATCCATATGCCGGCATCCGCGCCAATCAGTCAGGGTGTCCACACATGGTTATGGAAGGACCAAGATCTGAACCGCAATCGCGCGCCAATGATTAGACGGTTTAGAAAAAAGCCCCCACACAAGAGGTATACATGTGCTACTGGCTCTCCGTTGGCTAGCATTTGCATGCTGCATCATGAGATGGAGGAAGGGACCTTTGACTATTCCTCCTCTCAAAGTCAATCGCAGCTCTCAATTCAAAGTTATGCGTCGAATAAACTACCACAAAATACAACATTCGCAAACGACGAGGCGTTAGTGACCTACCCTGATACCCACAATGCACCCTCACTGCTATATGTGGAGAAGCGGCGACGAACCCTCGAGGGTCCGAAACTCAGCATGGTGGATGAATCGAACATCTCTGGACGAGCTGTGCCATATGCCGAGATCGAAATCGCCAACGGGCTTGGAATAACTCCGAGCGAGCCCAACCATTTCTGCGAATTCCCTCACAGCAACACAGGGACAAGCGATCTCGAGGGCCGGAACGCGATGTTGCAGCAGGCTGGCGCTGGGACCAATTATACTTCCAAGTCGGAAGACGGGTTTTCTGATGATGTAGATGAGTACCAGAACTGGGTATGGCAGTCATTTAACAACTGGATCGAGTACATGTACCCCAATGCCAGTCGTGAGAGTGATTAGATGCGGGAAAGCGCGTGCTCGCTTGTATTGTGCGCTCGCTTATCATGTACGTTTTTCGAGATGGCACTGAGGCTTGGGGTTTGATCGGGGCATTCCGAGGGCAGTTAGTCACATTTTGTCCTTGATGGCCCTATCTTTTCATCAATCTCTCTCATGTTTGAACCAAGATATATGCCCCGTTGTGCAGAAAGGTTAATAGAAACAACTAATAAAGGCAACCTAATATCTTTATATTGCCCACCGGAACAGTGACTTCACCCGACGGTCCAATCTGTAACCGGGAGCACAGCTTGCCCCACTCCATCCTCATATTAGCGTGCCGACGGCGGCGCAACTTTAAGAGCCAGCTGAAAATTGGAACCAAGTATTAAAGCGAGCTCTACGGTCAAGTGCAGGTAATAGTATTGCTAACTCAGTGGTAAACGATCCCGTCAAGACCCTCACTTTAATCACCTCCTCCAATCATGAATTTCGCACCCATGACGGGTTCAACTGTTCTCGTTACGGGGGGATCTGGCTTTGTCGGCGCTCACATTATCGTTCAGGCGCTGGGGAAAGGTTATGCTGTCCGAACTACTGTGCGATCGTTGAGCCGCGCCAACCTTGTGCGGGATAAGGTTCGCTGTGGCGGGATATCAGAGAAACAGGCAAACAGCGTTGAGTTCTTTGAAGTCGATCTCCTCAGTGACAAAGGCTGGGACAAGGCCTGTAGAGGCTGCGACTTTGTGATCCACGTTGCGTCCCCTTACCCGTCGAGTATTCCCAAGAATGAAGACGACATCATCAAACCAGCTCGGGAAGGGACTCTGAGAGCACTCAAAGCTGCAAAAAAATCCGGGACCGTCAAACGTGTTGTCATCACATCTTCCTTTGCAGCCATCGGCTACGGACACGGAAAGAGAACAAACAACGACCCGTTCACCGAGACGGACTGGACGGTACTGAAAGACCCCAAAAGTCCTGTTGGGGCATACGAAAAGAGCAAAACTCTGGCGGAGCAAGATGCGTGGCAGTGGCTGAGGAATGAGGGGGAGGGTTTGGAATTGGCGACTGTCAATCCAGTTAGCATCTGGGGTCCTTCACTTGGAAACGAAATTAACACCAGTTTGGAGCTCCCTACCCGGATGCTGAATGGGAATCTTCCCGGATTACCGAACCTCTCATTCGGCATTGTCGATGTCAGGGATGTCGCCGACCTGCATATCAAGGCCATGGAGGCTCCGGAAGCAGCGGGTCAAAGATACTTGGCCATATCTGATGAACTCTCGGTCTCGACAAAGGATATATCGACATACTTGAAAGAGGGGTTGCCGGCAAGGGAAACGAAGAAAGTACCAACTCATATGCTCCCCGATTTTCTCTTACGCATTGTCGCCGCTTTTGACAAGTCCGTTGCATTAATCGTCCCAGAATTGGGTATTGTCAGACCTACGAGCAATGGAAAGGCTAAGAGAGAACTGAACTGGGCCCCACGCAGCGCTCGAGATGCCGTGGTGGCCAGCGCTGAGAGCATGAAAAGGACTGGTAGAGTCAAGTTCTAGCTGAACATTTCTTTTGTATTCAGGATCCATTCATAATATCGATTATTTGTGAGCCGTGAATTCTTTTTGCTTGGTGCTTTCATTCTAGACCTAGTTAATTTGTAAAGGTTGTGTTGCTTGATCGGGTGTTAGACTCTCCCCGTTCGAGACCGCGCTGGCGAACGGTTATATGAGAGTTCAGCCGTCCTTTTAATCCAGCCAAGATAAATCCGACACTTATATGATTTACATTTGCTGAGTTCCTAGGCAATGCACTTCGTCTAACTGGCCATCTCATTATGTAGTACGACATAAATCTTTCTCTCTTAGCTAGATGCTGCCTGCCAAAACATCCAGGCGCATGACGCAAAAGTAATGTGCTATCTCGCTTCCTACACCGGCTCATACTAATGATCCAAAGCTACCAGTACGAACTTGATGCAATTACATAGTGAATTCATTTCTAGTAATACCAAATCCGTACTGGCGACAGAACCACGTCCTTCCCCATGCAGATAACATTATTTGAGCTTCAACACAGCCTTACCAAAGTTCTCGCCTTTAAGCATGCCAACAAGCCCCTCAGCCGCGTTTTCAATGCCCTCTGTCACTGATAATTTTGCCTTCATACTCCCGTCAGCAAACCACTTCTGGAGACTCTCTTGATGCTCCTTGAAGTAGACAGTCCAATAGTCAGGGTTGGTAACGATGAAGCCCTGCATGAGAATCTGCTTGCTGACGACATACGCCATATTCTTGATCCCTGGGCACTCTGCTATAGGCGTATTGTAGCCGCTAATCTGGAAGTACTAATCAGCCTCATGCTCCTTAGATTCTGTGTGCAGTTGTGAGATTACCATTCCACACATTGGGATTCTGCCGCCAATGTTCATGACTTCTAGTGCGGCTTCGAGGTGGTCTCCACCGACATTCTCGAAATAAATGTCGATGCCGTTAGGAGCAAGTTTGCCCAGCGCGCTCGATGGTGACTCCTTCTTGTAGTTAAAACCCGAGTCAAACCCTAGCTCATTAATTATGAAGTCTAGCTTCTCATCTGAACCAACAGATCCGATCACAGTCAAACCCGCTCGCTTAGCTACCTGCCCGACAACTTGGCCAACAGCGCCAGCGGCCGAGCTGATGAAGATCGTCTCGCCTTCTTTGGGTTGTCCAATTTTATGCAAGCCAGACCAAGCTGTCAAACCAGGCATTCCTAGGGGCCCGAGAAACAGGCCAATGTCGAGACTAAACGGGTTCGTGATCTTGCGGACCATCTGCGCCTTGAGGTCCTCCACCCGTGCATATTCGGCGATGGGAGTGGCAGCAACTACCAAGTCACCCTCGTTATATTCGGGACTATCGGTTTTGAGGACTTTGGATACAGTGGCATTAACGATAGGCTGGTTGGTTTCGAAGGCAGCGGAGTATGATTTGATTTTGGGGTCGCGCATTTTGCCCCGGAGATACGGATCGAAAGATGCTTGTAAAATCTCGAGAATAAGGCCGCCCTTTGGAGGCGATTCGAGATCGATCGGGCGTGCTTCAACGGCAAGGTCCTCACCAGGGACTGGAAGTCCATTGGGGACTTTTTTGTAAATGAGGGTCTTGTTGTGACTCATATTGAGACTACTGTTTCTCAAAAATGTAGTTGATGTGGCGAAAGAGTGGTAAAGATCTGTAGTAGGTTGCATGAAACTTCAGCGCCCTCGATGAGATGCACTATTTATATAATGTCAAGAGCGGACTTACAAGCGGCAATCCACACCCACCAGCCTCGGCCAGCCAATACACAATTGCCATCAATTAAATTTATTATGCCCATCTCGCCATCTGTTTCGGTGAGATGCGTTACCATATTTCTCCCCGTCGGCGGATTTGAAATCAGTAATCCCGTATTCCACCAAGGCATGGCTCGACTCCGTCGGCAAGAGTAGGCCCGCCTCCGTCGGATACTAACTTTACCTTTAGGAATATTCTATACTAATATAAACCTCTTATATTATAATTAATTTATGCCGAGGTTAAGGTATGTATTAACTATTACTATTCTAGTAAAAATATCTAATTCAACTCGCTAAGCTGACTAATATAGCTTAACTCTTTCTATCACGACGATACTATTACTAATCGGGCTAGCTCCCTTTGAAACAAAAACCCCGACGGACGCGGTATTAAACCGACGCACCGGCATTGCTGGAAAGCTATAAGGTCAGTAGCTACTACTCTCGGCATATTAAATTTATAAAAATAGAACCTGTCTTAGAATGGTCCTGAGCTCTGCTTGCGGAGTTTACTTACCCCGCTGATCTCGAGCTATAGTAATAATAAGAGTAAATTAAATATATAACTTAAAATATTTATAATAGCCTTAACCTCTTTAAGTTAATTTTTTTAATATATATAAATTAAATTTCTTACCTTTTTGTTTTTTAAGTTTTTAAAAGTTATAAAAATAATAATAAAAATAATATTTATAATATTATTAATTTATATTATTTTATTATAATATAAAATTTTAAATATTTATATATGTATAATTAAAAAAAATAAATATAATTATAAAAGTTTATATAATAATATATATATATATAGTAAGTATACTAAATAAGTAAGTATATTAAAAATCTTAGCTTTCTTAATAAAAATCCTAATAAAAATACTATAAATTATTTAATTAATTAAAACTATTTATTATATTTTTCCCTAGATATCTTAATTATTACTTAATAGGTCTTTATATTATAGTTAGATTAGCTATAAATATTATAATATTAAACTCCTAGTTATATTAACCTTCCTTAATTATTATATCTTAATAATTTAGCTATTACCTATATATTAATATTTATTTAATTAATTACTTATTTTCTTTTTTTTATTATTATTATTCTTTTTTTTTATAATTTTATCTTTTTTACCCTTTAGCGCTAGCTTAGTATCTTATTTACCTCTTAAAGGTCTTTAACCTTAGCCCTTAATAATATAATCTTATATATATTTCCCTTTATTACCTTTATAAGAGACTTTATAGCNTAACCTTAGCCCTTAATAATATAATCTTATATATATTTCCCTTTATTACCTTTATAAGAGACTTTATAGCTTCTATAATTAATTCTAAGGAGTTATTATAATACCTTTTAATTTATCTTTTAAGGTATTTAGACTAAGATCTAGCTTTAAGTATAATCTTTAGGGTCCTTAAGACCTAAGGGGTAAATAATTTAATTCCCTCCTCGGTAGGCATTAAAGTCTATAGCTATATATTAAGCTTCGAGATTATAACTTCTAGGTTAAGGGGAATAAGACTATCTCCTTTAAAAGCCCCCCTAATATTTCTTTTTATTATAATAGCCTTATATACTATATAGAAGGCTAGAAAGAACTTAGTCTTTAAAATATAGGTTATAAAGTATCTAATTAGATACTTTATTTCTTAATTATAGGCCTTCTTTAGAAGTATAAAGTACTTAATATTAAGGGGCTAGAGTAGATAAGAGGAATAAAGTAATATATAAAGCTAAATAATCTTATTTTCCTTATAATATCTCTTAAAGTTAATTAATTAATAATTTTTATAATTATTAAGGATTAAGAGATAATAAGAATTAATTAATTAATTAATTATATATTAATTAAAATACTTAAGCTATTAAAGATTAGTCTTATTATTAGTTTAGCTATTTTAAGTTATTATAATAGCTTAATTACCTAAGAGGTTATTTTCTTAGTACTAATTAGCGAGGTAATATTAGCCTATATTAATAATAAATAGCTAAATTACTTAGCCTTTTATATTAATTACTTAAATAACTATAATTTATTCTTAGTTTCTAGGTTATATTAATTTTAGCTTTAAATGCCTTTCTAAGCCTATAATAACTATTCTACTTATAATTATACCTATAAGAAAGCTAGTTTTATTAAAGTTATAGATATTATTTAATTAGATATTATACTTTATAATTATATTTACTATAAGCTAAAACTAATTATAGATAATAATTAGNATTAAAGTTATAGATATTATTTAATTAGATATTATACTTTATAATTATATTTACTATAAGCTAAAACTAATTATAGATAATAATTAGATCTTTATACTTAACTCTCTAATAGTTATATTTCTAAAAAAAAATATATCTTAAGGTCTAAATATTACTTAATAAAGTTTAAGGCTTAGTATATATTAATTAGTAATACGCTATAGTTAGTAAGTAATTAATTAGTTATTTCTTTTATAGTATAAAGCTAGGGGGGAAATCCTCGCGAATCTAAGTTAAGAATAAAATAAAGAAAGATCTCTTTGTCTAGATTAGATAATTTGCGTGATTTAGGGATAATATTAGCTTAGGCTTAAATGCCTTAATTATGGTTAAAGAGAGTATTATAGTTAACTTTATAGATTCTTATAGCTCGCTAAAGACTTAAGTTTAGGGTATTTTAATAGGCCTAAAAGGCAAGAAGAATTCTAGCCTCTTTATTTCTTTTTAATATATTAAGTAGTTAAGAATTAATTAATTAAATAGTAATAATATAGGTTAAGGGATTTTTAATTATCTTACTTATCTAATTATCTTACTTATTAAGTATATTATTTAAAGGTATATTTAATAAATATTTTTTTTTTTTTTATATTATTTATTTTAAGTTATTTTTTTTATTAAAGCTATTTATAAGAATATTTAAATACTATTAATAATATATACTTAAATAGGGAATATATTAAATAATAATATATTTTAATTAGTTAGAGTAGCCTTACTATAGGGGCTATATGCTATTATATTACTATATTAGGCGATGCCTTTATTTTTAGAAGAATAAGGCTCTTTTACTTATTATTTTTTATGCTTTAAGGTGATAGCAGGCGCTCTGTATGACACCCTGGAAGAGTTCTCGGCAAGCGCCCAGAAAGACCATTTGCTGCCCGGGCCATGCTGCACAGTCTACAGAGCGAGCTTTTCCATTGAGATGTAAATGAAATGAGGTCATGTCAGCCAGAAAGACGCATTACATGCTGATTTTTTATCCACAAATGGAATTGGCGCTGTCCCCAGATGAAGTCAAATTAAGGTTTCCCCGCAAAAGAGATCTGAGTTAAACGTCAACAGGCGAAACAGAAAAGTGTCTAAACGTCGACTAGGCGAGAATCCAGCCCCGTCTGCCGTCTTAACAGGCCAAGTCAAGGCCAGCGGGATAGTTCTACACAACCTAGATTAATATTCTCAGCCTAGCAATGCCCAAGTCCCTTCAAGGGCCTGCCGTGTGCACCGGGAGAAGAACAGTTCGTGCATGCGGCACCCCTCCACCTACCCTAGGGTCAGCCAGACCAGGATTTTCACGGGGTAGCCCCCGCCAAATTTTTCTTAGGAGCGCAGACCACAGCGATCAAAGCCAATGAGACTACAGCACGTGACCGCATTAGTGCCACTTCAGTTCAAGTCCACTGACTAGCCTCGAGGGTAAAAAAAAACCAAGGAAGACAGCAATTGAGGCCCTGATCTTCTCGCGACAAAGCATTTGAAGTCGAGCCCCGAGAGTTTTATCGGCCGTGCATTATTTGCCTTACATACCGCAGGTCACCCCTATCAGGGAGTTGAGTAAATATAGCAAGACGACGCCCAGTGCGTATTCATCACTCTTAGGGCCTCGTCGCTGCCTAAGATATTCAGGTGCAACATACCACGGAGGGCCTCTAGTGTATATATTTTAATTACTCGAGTTAGCTAGGCTAAAGTTTATAAGAATAGTAACTTTAATTTATTAGTAAAAATAATTAAATAGCTTTATATTATTATAAATTATATTATAATATTTAATATATATAAATATTATTATTATATTATATAAAACTTATTAAATATTTTTATATTTATTTATAAAATAATAATTATTATTAATAATATTTAATTTAATTAATTTAATAAAAATTAGGCTTTAATTAGAAAAAATTTTTTTTTTATATATTATAATATTATATATTAATATTAATATAATATATTTTTTTAAATTATATATTATTAATAATAAAGAAATTATATTTATTTATATTATAAAAAAATATTTTTTTTTTTTATAAATTTTAAATTTTATATAAAAAATACAATTTTTATTTTTTTATTTTTTATAATTATTATTTTTTAATATAATATTTATTAATATAATATTATAAATTATAATTAATTAAATATTAAATATTATTAAATTATATAATAACTTTATTATTATTTAATTTAAAAATTAATATATTTTATATAATATATAAGAATTTTTATTTTATAATATAAATATAATAAATTTTATTAATAAATAAAATATTAAATTATATATTATATTAAATTAATTATTTTAAATAATATAAAATATTTTATAATTTTAAAATATTTTAAAATATTATAAAACTTTAAGTTTTTTTATATAATATTATAAATTATTATAAATTAAAATATTTAAAATTATAAAATTTAAAAAATTATTTTTATTAAAATTTTTAAATTATTAAATTATAATAATTATATAAAAAAAATTTAATTATAAAAAAAAATATAATAAAAATTAAATTAATTTAAGCTTAAATATAATATCTTAGTAAATTATTAAACTTTAGCTAATATATATTAACTTTAAATATTATAGCTATTATTAGTATCTCTCTCTAGAGAGGTCACGAAAGGGACTTATATCTAAGCATAGCGAGTATAACCAGGCGTCTAATCCTTTGAGCTTTACGATTGACGGCTGGTCGGCTTAGCTTGGCACCATCAGCATCAGGCGGGAACAGGTGAACTCACATGATCGAGCTGGCTGGGTATGCCCTTTTCATTTAGCTAGTCGCGGACTAGCATTGGAATCCAGAGATAATGGGGGACACGCCTCGTCCGGATGAGTTTGACCGCGATAGCTCCGTAGTCGGAGTGCTGGTCTTCGAAAATGGCCGAAAATCCCTTGTTTATGGCAATGCTGGCTGTCTGGCTCAAGGCGTATGTCTCTACGTCTCTTCGTGCCATCTCACCCACCGGAAGGACTAGCAATCTCTCTCCCGATTGCGATGGGACATGGTCTTGGTTTGGCATTCTTGATTGATATCACTTCTCCAGGGCGGAAGTCCATCAAGGGATTTCCAGCTACGGCTGTCGATGTTCTGGAAACTGCGTTTCTGCGTCAAGAGCCGTCTTTCGTGAGACCTTCGGGATCTGAGAAATTAGAAGCTTGATCCTCAAGAGGAGCTCGATGCCCTTTCGTCGAACTTTCATTAACTAACCCGTGCCTTGTTTTTGACCCGGCACCTACTATTGACCGTTCGGCGATGTAACGCCGTGGTAAGATCAACAACTCCACAACCGATTTTGCCTGTTTCGAACCAGCTGATGTCTTCCAGATGCCAGGCGACAAAGTAAAAACACCTCGAGGAGCGACTGTCTTGCAGGTGTTTCTATTTCGGCCGGTAGACACAGAATGAATTTCAACGGGTGCCGATCCATGGTTGTCAACGACGATGTCGTCACTACTAGCGTCGTAGTAGCAGTAGAAGCTCAGGCTCTGTGTGACCAGAAAGAAGCCGGGGGACACCGAAGACTGCAAGGCGGCCAGGACGTTGGTAGCTGAATGCCGGAGCCGCACCGAAACTACTTGTCCATCGTCGTTCTGCAAGCCATTCGGATCGTGCAGACAGGACATGACAACTCTAGCATGGGCTGGCAAGCCAGATATTGATAGATCTTGGAGCGAGGCCAACGTCTGTTTAGATGGCACTTGTGCAATCGTCTGTTCAGCCGTTATCATCACCACCTCACACGCGTCACTTCACTTCTCCACACTCAACCTCACACAGGCATCTCCAGCAAAACAACATCACAATCCTCATCATGTCCTGGCAACACCGGCCTCATATCGACTTTCAAGACCAGCCAGAGTTCAGATGGCCATACTGGAGGGTGGGTCTGAACGAAGACGACTTGTTTAGCTCTCTGTACGATCAGTTTAATGAGCGAACTCCCCTTCTGGACCCCGTCACCTTCCATCACGAAAACCATCATGTTGCGAGCAACACCGACGACAATGATGAGTTTCCTCGTCAAGTTGATGAGAGAATAAAGCGACATGCTCAGACCATTGATGAGTTGCTCTACGACCTGTTCATCACCATCATGGAAGGCCGTTCTTCTCTCAATCGGACTCAGCAACACAAATTTGTCTATTTTCATCAGTACAGGAGCCTCAAATCTCTTGCAGTCTTCCTTTCATCGGTGGTTGATCCCAATCACAGCAAGGATCAATCTTCTTCGAGTGAGTGCCACCGCCGCCCGTAATGTCCAGTAGCGTTGGCAACAGTAGCGTTTGGCTCTCACCCCCATCAAGCCTGCAATCCCCGCCTCAAGACGACCCGGCAAGCCTTGCCCCGCTCTCGTAGCTCATCCTTATCCCCGTCCTCTGCCCTCTCGTCTAGCCCCCCTGAAAGTCCCGCAGCGCCCAATGTTGCCGTGAGTTCCTCTAACCACTGCTCGGACAACTCACACGGTCCAGCCAGCAATAAGAAACAGGCGCTTGACGAGCAGGACGATGAAGATGATGATGATACTCGGCGTTCAGAACCCTGCCTAGTCGTAGATGGCGCCACGTGATGCCCCTCCACCTACCTCTATGCCGAGTCACCAAGTCCAGCGAACCGTAAGAACCGACCACTTCATGACCAAGAGGACCATCACTCACGCCAGAAAGAAAGCCCAGCGGCATCTAGCGTCTCACCAAGCACGTCTACATATGGATCGAATGACTCGGTCGGGCGAATAAGCAGGAAGAAGCGGTCGCTGGATGGAGATGATGAGAGCCCCCAAGCCTTGAAAAGGACCAAAAATATTGGCAGTGGAGACTTGTAACCAAAGAGGCGAAATGGAACCAGGAAAACAACCAGCCATCCTATAAGTTGCGACATCCCAATACCACATTAAAAGCCCCTGGGTAGGATGAAGTAGAATCGACAGATCGAAGATCAAGAACGACACCGCTGGCGGCTCGGGATGGTCTTTGACGAAGTATACTAGCCTTAATAGAACAACTATCGAATGGCGTTGAGTCCCAATGTATTTGCTCAAGCTGCCTGTTTGGAGATCACGGCCTACAGGGTGTGTAAAAACTCCTTACTGTGTTAGCATTGGGATATGATGCTATGATGTGTTGACAATATGTTCTTTATTATAGTTGAAGCCCGGCCCTCTATGGGTTAACTGATCCAGAAGATCGTAAAAACTTCTTAGTCTCCCTCCTGCTCCATTATGATCGCCTCAACTACAACCACATGAAGAGTGAGTGGCTGAGAGAAGAAGGCATGGAAGCTCAAAGCCGGTGGCGGGCTGACAGGGGGCATTCTGCTATGAGCCCGAGAACCATGGCCCTTACCGCCTAAACATGAGGTAATTGGCAATTACAGTGAGCGGAACATAACCAGGGCTTCGTGCTTTGCAAAATAGACGTAGACTTAGCGTACCCTACGCTTTACCAAACACGTTATTGGTCGCCATGATAGGCATGACGACACATAAATATAGGCATGAAATAATATTAACCCGGTCGAGCCGAATCGTTAGCCTAAATATAAACAGACATTAAGTTCTTTGGTCTACGTGCATACAGTGATGATAACATAAACCTTGACGAGACAGCCCAGGAATGCGGCATAGCTACGTCTAAACTGCAGGGAGGCAAGGTAAATTTGAAACGGCAGTTTCGTAGAGAACTTATTCTATCCGCATCTAGAGTCATCAAGTTCTTAGGGAATACAAGGTCAACTCCCCTCCAAGCGCAATCAGACACCAGCATCGCTTTAGCACCCTAATGTCACGCAGGGGCACAAGATGCAAGGCCAGGAGCGAGGCCGACTGGTAAGTGTCGAACAATTCCGGTTTAACATGTAGGGGACACACCAGGAAAGGGACGTAATCGAGCTCTTGAATGGGGGTCGAGCTCGATTCGACCTCAACTCGAACGGGCGACGACAAAAACTAGGACATAAGGGGCTCAACTCAAATAGCACAACACGAGCTCCGACCCAAAGAGGAGATAATGCAAGCACAACAAGAAGACCAGTTAACTAAACCTCGACTCCAAGAGGGGAGGCACAGTACAAGCTCATCTCAAAAACAAGTACGTTCAAGCCCAACTCGCAAGACAACAGCAAGAGCACCTCCAATCATATATACAACCTCAAGGGCATGTCTCGGCGCCTAAAACAGGCACCAGTCAATCACGCTGAAATGAACACCGATGTTTAGAGGGGAGATAGACAGTGAGACAAGAAGAAAGATAGGAAAAGACCACAAGCTTGTAGGCCGTTCAAATACTGGCAGCTCCATGCCTGGTCTGAGACATGCATTGTTTCACATTGGCGAGTTGTTCTGCATGTTAAACCGTGTGCAAGTCGATCCGACGGATACAGTGAGAATGCAAGCACTTGTACGCCTCCATCGTCAACTTCTTGTTCCGCTTGTCAGGCTTGCCCTGTACCCGCCAAAGCGACGGCACCCAAGCGATCATTCACGCTCAGGGTGGATCAGGCGAGCGTCAAAAGCCAGTTAATCCTAGAACACAAGTCTCATATTGATGACTGCGTAACCACACCTAGGGTCTTAACATTACAACAACTCAGATAGCACAAAGCCACAAATTATTATTTGTTTTTTCTCCTTCTCTCTAGGTCCATAGGAAAAAATACTGCATTATTTCTTCAAGGCAATACCCAGTGGCTATCTACATTCCTGCCCAAATAAAAACATGGCGTCGTGACATTCATGTTTGCGCAACGATGCTTTTAGTCTTTTCGCTTGTCAAACTTGCCCCAAAGCCATCTGCACCTCGCCGGTTAGCCACTGAGAAATCAACGAGGCTATTCACTTGAAACGCTGGACGGTGCTGTGGTCGTTCAAAGCCGCCTCCTGCCTCCTAAGACACGCTGCAATGCGCCTTTGAGGTATGAGGAGGCCAGTCGTTTCCCTTTGTTGCCTCTACCGTCGGCTGGATGCCTAAAGAGTTTGCCATTCGGTGCTGAGCGAAGAGGTGAATTCATTGGATTGTGAACACATGGCAATGTGAATGCCCAGTCTCACACGTCGATATAATCCCCTCCCTCCCCACCAGTCCTGTTATCCTGTCAACCTCTTTCTTCCGTGATATCCGTTCATTCCATCCTTCATTTGCCCTTGTATCGCCCGACCTTAACCCCTCTTGTGGCTACCCAGAGTCCCGTCAACATGGCTGGTGAGGGTCAAGCGCTTCCTCTTCCCGATAAGCGGTACACGGATCTGGAGCTCCCTGTATTTACCGTACAAAAAAAAAACATTCTCTGAGCATGGTAAACATCAATTTGCGACAGGCACCACCCAGATCCTGGGCACCATCAAGGTCATCTACCTTGTGATTAGGGCAGACCTGGAGTGGTTCGAAACCTCTGGCGCCTGCATAAACCAGACCGCCGGCCAGCATCAGTGGACCCCTCGCGACTTCATGCTAGCGGTGGACTGCATCTTGGCCGTCTGCGATGACCAACTGAGGCAGGTTGGGCAGGTTGGGCAGACTGAGCCTGAGCTCCTCAACATCGTCACACGAACTGAGCCTAATCAAGGCCAGAAACTGAACGAGCTTCTCGAGCAAGTCCAGCATGACGCCATGACTGTGCAGAGTCGAAGAGAGCGTGTCGCCATGGCTACAGGCCTCCGGCGCGAGGACGATGAGATGCGGAACAAATGGCCGGCTGCTTCTCCCACAAAGATCCTTTCCTATCTTGTGCTCAACACAGAAAGCCGCCGTCAAAGGTTTGAGCTCGCCGCGGCTGATGGGCCCTCAAGGCTTCGAAAGGCCATCAGCAAGTTACAACGCTCCTGTTCCTGCCTCCACAACAGCCAACCAAGTCCACAGAGACACTCACTGAGAACGAATTCAAGAACAGCATGACCGACAAGATCCCGCGCTCCACCGTGAAACCCTTGCAGCAGACCAAAATCGACGAGTTCGACCCGGTGATGTACTTCTTCTGCTCCGGCTACGACAAACATGCGAAGAAGATCCATCACAACGCCACCGTCGGATCGACTCAAGAACGGCTCATGTCGTAGCCCAAGCTCAGGGAGATCCGAACCACTGCACGGGAGAACCACGTTGGAAATGCTGTGTCCCTCTGGGGGCATTCATGGACAAGCTGACTGAGCTTCAGAAACCTACCAGAGACAAGATACAGGAGTCTGTAATGGAGACTCTTCAACCTGGCGTCAGCCTGTCTCGTGATGTCCAGGCAAAGATTAGGGAAGCCCAGGCCAAACCTATTAACGAGCTGTACGTCAAGAGAATGTGAGATGGCTCTCACGAAACGAGATGAGTGATTGTTGACACAGCCGTGGATGATCAAGTCTGGCTGTTGACAGGCTTGATGAGAGGCAGGAAGAGCTCCGATGGCCGTCAAAGGGGAAGTGAATCAGTAACTCAAGAGGAATCTCAAGCAAGGGCTTCGTAGAGATACCCTCAAAGCAGAATCCGTCAGTTGGGAAGATGGAAAGATGTTGTTTGGCGTGTTTGTGTGTCGGACAGAAGAATTGGGTTGGGCAGCTCGGCACTTTATGTGCCAAGCTGATGTGCGGGGCACGTTACACAAGCACCGTCGTATATTGCAGGGGATGATGTTCAGGAACAAAGTGGTACAAATGAGCAAGTTATCAACAAAGACATGTTCCTTGTCGCTTCTGAGATGACGTCTCTTGGCTGTGATGCCCATGACTTGGACGCGCTTGTCCTCAGAGAATCATAGGCACTGATTCCCCCCTTCACAGCACACCAGAAAGATACCCGAGGAACCTAGGTATTCACTGGCCAACAACTATTGTTTAGCGCATGGCTGATTCATAAAAGTCCCCTTGCGGTCTATTTGGCAACTCCCTTCATCCCCAAACAGCTCTCAACATCTGACGACCAGGCCCAGCTTCGTAAACATTCACTGGAATTTTAACTGGAGAACCGTTCCTCACTGCGTAAACCCTTTAATTAATCACCTACCTTCCTGTCATCTACGTGGAAGAATGAAACTTGGACTATAACCACGCCAAACTTGGGTTAAACAAAAGCAAACTCTACATCTTCCTCCTTGATCTCCATGATCCTCATTGCTTCTTCGTACATGATTCCATGCATATAGCATTCCCCTATCAGCAAATACCTACCGCCAGCTTCCCTCCTTACCACGTACGGCACATCAACCCCATAGAAAATGACAACTAGGTCCCCTTTCTTGGCCCTCATGGGAACGTATCCCACCAGTCCCATGTTCGTCCCCGCAAAGTACCGCGATTGTGCCAGTGTCAGCGACGCCTCGATCGCTCTCCTTGCGAGAGGATAATGCCTCCTAACGTACGACCTAGGGAGTTTCTCTGCCGCGAAGCTCAGCCGAATATAGGCCGCGAGATTGGGCTCAAAACCGTTGGAGGCTTCTTGGCCATAGCCGGTCCGGTTGCAGACCAGGGCTCGCAAAAAGGGTACCCAGTCAGAAGGAACTCCATCCTTCAGTACGAGTTTTCCGTCGACTATTTTTGTGGCCAGGATAGCATTGGCTCTGTGAACGGGGTGATGACCCCGAGTCAGCCTTTTCATGGCCTCCAGCCAGATGACCGTGGCCTCTATGATCATGTCTTTGTTGACTCGCAGCTCATCGTACCATGCCATTCGCTTATCCGCATACTCGCCCTTGCCAGCCAACTCATATGGGTTCCTGACCACCTTCTCCCTAACTGTGTGGAGGATATCGACTATCCTTCTTTTGAGATGCAACACGGTCTCGCCGTTGGATATCCGTGCCTAAATAGGCAAGTCTCCACTGGCATAAAATCTCGCACGGTTCTCATATCGAGTTAGGCGATGATAAAAGGTTAAGTCTAATAAAATTAAGAACCTAAGATAATAATAAATATTAGCTATTAGTCTTATTTAAGCTATTACTAAGAACTCAACGGCTATAATTTCTAAAAGATTTTTTAAAGTATAAACTTATAAGATATATTTTCTAGGGAGATAAGATAATCTAATATTAGGTACTTGCTATTTATATCCTAGCTTATTACACTAAGTATACTAAAGACTTTATTACAAGGATTACTATATACAAATATATAATTATCTATAATTAAGCTAAGGAGCTTTATAAATTCTTAGTAATATATTAAAGATCTAATTAAGAGCTAGGTATATAGCTATAGATTAGGCATTATTACAGCATTATACTAATACCTTCGTGCTAAATACATTAGGTATATACTAGCCACTATGTTAACTATTAATAAATAGCTAGGAATCTCTGCTATACTATTATATATTAACTAAGTTAAACTAGATACTAAAGCTATAATAAAACTACTAAGCATAGAATCTAAGCATATACTAATATTTCTAAATTTATCTTATTAATATATTCTTAAGTTTTTATTTCTTATTATTATATTTATCTTATAAGTTTTTAACCTTTGGGTTGACGTAACTGTTGCAGCTAATTAGAATTTATCGGTTAAGATTTGGCCGTTTTTAGAAAGACAGGTCTGGAATTCAGCCAATTATGAATTTCGCGGTTACAATCCATCCATTTTCAGAAGCACAGAGCTGCTAACCCACATAGAGCCTAGTATATCATTCTAAGATGCTTAGCCAAAAGGGAGGGAGACTGATTAATTGCCTGTTAAGGTCTGTTTTATGCTGGACTGTTCTTGTTATATTAAAGCAGTGAACTTCATCAGCTTATTTTATCTATTCGCGACTTTCGTTTAAACCCTAATAGTTAATGACAGTATTAATTCCAGTAGAGTTAATTTTTTAACTGCTAACTGTAGTTTATTTTGCACCTTACGTAGGAAATTGCGTCTATCGCGTCGCATTAAGCAGAGGAACGGCTCTTAATGGCTTATTTACCTATCTTACGACCTGTACCGCCTAACAGTAACTGGACATCATTATGGGGCCCTATTGTAGACAGTATGTATTGAGCAGTTAACGGAAGTTGCCTAATTCATTAAATATCAAGTAACCCTTAATATAGTATAAGTGTCGGTATTTTTCTTATCCGTCAAGGTTGGATCTGTTTCGCGTATTGCTCAACATGATCAATCTGGAAATAAATATGATTTCCAGGCTAAGACTATAGGCCTATTTGCAGAGTCATAATAGGTCTAACTCTTGGTACAGTAGGGCACTATGTATACATGCTGCCAACAACCGACGGCTTGTCTAATCCTATTACTACTATTATTGTTCTATCCTTGACTCTAAGATTCGGAAATTTAGTGTCAGTCAGCAACCTGGTGGAACTCTAACCGATACAACTCTAAAACACAGGCCGCGCAACCCACTTTGTATGGACGATTTAAGTCAAATCGCCTGTGAATAATGCATAGGGTCAACGGTAATAAGGTGGGTATAGGGACTTATTGCAACAATGACAGCGGGCGGCTGACAAATACGGGGCGGCTGACAATTTAGAATGGAAGAGTTGGCCGGCGGAAGCAACATGTCTAATTTATAGTCATAGCAGTCTTTTCCATCTCTTGTCTTTCATAGAGTGCCTCTACATATATAACTAAATAGAAAAGAAAAACACTGAAATATAACCTAAACCCTCTTTGTGTTGCAATATCTTTCCAATGTCAGAATAGACTGTCGTATTATTGGCTCAGTAAGTTTGCAGATTTTTATTCATCTGCTAATTACTGAGGGCACTGTTGGCTGACCTTGTCAGGGTCGGCACAGTGGTAGAGCGCATTAGGGCAGCAGACCTGGCCGACAGGGCAGAAGAAAGAGTCTCCGCACTTGGGACCAAAGGTGGCAATGGACGGAGAAGCTGCAATAGTGGCCGTGGGTTGCTCGCGGCGTCGAAGTTTTTCTTGGGCTGAGGGTGGAGCAGGACATTCCTCGAAGCATCCAATTTCAGCAACTCCGTTGACAATGACCTCGCAGCATTTGGGCTTGTCCGAAGGGCAAACTTGGTCGCCACATTTGTTTGGGTATGTCTGTCGACGCTGGAGAGCTTGAATAGATGGGCATTCCTCGAAGCATCCAATTTCAGCAACTCCGTTGACAATGACCTCGCAGCATTTGGCTTTATCGGCAGGGCAGACTTGGTCGCCACACTTATTGGGGTATGTCTGGGGAAGGGCGTTGACAGCGACGCTGAGAGTGAAGGCGACAATGGCGTTGTTGAAGAGCATGGTGAAGAGTTATGTAATTACTGTCGCAGGGACGATGATATGACCTGGAAGTAGAGATAAAGATGTGTTTGATTGCTGTGTTTATGTGATTGTGAGCTGTTGAGTTGATCCATTTGGTACTGGGAATTGACTTACATTTATAGTCGAAAAAGACAATATCGAAATCATAAAAGACCTTTATGACGACGAATATTGAAGTTCTGCGATACGACCAATCGGTGTTAACCGTACATGCCCTGAGCTAAAGGGCCGAATATGACACCCTTCAGAACACACGAGATGCTAAATCATCTCAATAAGAGCCCAACTTAGCTATAAAAAGCTATAAGAGGGATGGAATGGAAAGTTTCCTAAGACCACCACTACCGGCTCTCGCCGGTCGAATCGCCGGTCTATTAGAAGATGCCCAGTAGCCTCTGATGTCATATATAGGTTGAGGATCTTTGTATTGTGGCGTTATGTTGAGGCCACCTGTTTGGGTTGTGCGATGAAGCTACCGTTGGTGGCGTTATACTAGCCAATGATGTGACACTTTTGGATCTATTCTATGGGGAACGGCTTACGTGAGTTTAGCTCCCCTTTCGTCTTACCGAACATAGGAATAGCAAATCCATAAAACCTAACTCATACACCGATGCTGAAGGGCCATACCACACGCCTTTGCCCCAAATCACCCTGTTTAATATCCATTTGTATACATAGGAGCTGAAGACGGGTGAGAGAATACACTCGCGTTAAATATCCGTTATAAGTTCGGGAAAGTTCACTCATAGAAGTACGAGTTTTAGAAACAACATTGTCCCAGGCTATTACTTAAAGTCTTTCGCTTGGAGATTCACAACTTTCACAGCACCGCCGGCGAACGCACGCGGCTTTTTACACGCTCCCTCATCAAGAGTTGCTCCGATTCAGCATGTTACAGTCAAATTCGGAGTAACATGGACTAATCTGACGTCATGAATACGATGTGTATCTGTCTCCTGGCAATAATGTGCCGAATGATTGATGAGGTCGATGCTCTCGAATCTGTAGCTCTTTCAGCCATGATACTGATGAGCTAGGAAGATTTGGATCATCGGGAATCAGTGCTGCCGACAGTAGCGTGTCGCAGGAAATGGCATTTACCGAGTGGCGCTCACCCGGAATCGACACTACTTCATGATTGGCTCTTGTTTATGAGACTGTTAGCTGCAACGTTTCTTCGCGCAGTCTACCCAACCGCAACGTTTTCACGGACGCTCTACCCCAGGCGCAGAAGGTTTTGGAATGGCACGGGAAGACCGAACTTGTGTCTATTTCTGGATGTGTACATTGGCTGGTGTTGTCCATGACCTGATGGGACCCATTGCTAGCGGCGGCGATCTCCAGGCTCCCGTCCTGACGCCATCAGTGGTGCATTTCGGGTTAGGGTTGTTACAGGTTGTTGCGAATCAGTGAGATTGTCTTCCCTAGGAAAAATAGGCATTGAAAAGTTCTAGAAAATCAGGCTTTGCGATATATACGCCTTGTTGTATATTATTAAAAAGCCCCCTTTTTAAGCTATTAAATAATATGAGATATATTTATTTTAGTTAGCTATATAGCCCCTAATAAGCTTTAATACCCTAGGTAATATAGGGGTTATTATTAATAAAAAAAGGATTATAATTATTATATTATTTCTGAGATATAAATTAATTATATTAGGTTTATATTAATAAGAAGTACTATATATATTCTAAGTAATAAGAGTATAAATTATATTTAATAATATACTTAATATATATAATAAGTATATAAACTAGTTAAGTATATAAACTACCTTTTTTTACCCTTCTTAATAGAAATTATTATTAAAAGACTATAAATTATTTAATTAATTTAAATTACTTATTATACTTTTCCCTAGATATCTTAATTACTACCTAATAGGTCCTTATATTATACCTAGGCTTACTATATATACTATAGCACTAAATACTTAATTTAATTAACCTCCCTTAATTATTATTCCTCGATAATTTAGCTATTATCTACGCATTTATATCTATTTAATTAATTACTTGCCTTCTTTCTTCTACTATTATTACTCCTCTTTTCTATAATTTAATTCTTTTTGCCTACTAGTGCTAGCTTAATATCTTATTTGCCTCTTAAAGGTCTTTATTCTTAGCGGTTAATAAGGTAACCTAATATATAATAGCCTTTATCCCCTTTATAAGACTCTAAAGAGCCTCTAAAATTNTTCTTAGCGGTTAATAAGGTAACCTAATATATAATAGCCTTTATCCCCTTTATAAGACTCTAAAGAGCCTCTAAAATTAACTCTAAGGAGCTATTTTAATGCCTTTTAATTTATCTTTCGAGGTATTTAGATTAAAATCTAGCCTTAAGTATAATCTTTAGGGTCTTTAAAGACTAAGGGGTTAATAGTTTAGTTACCTCTTTAATTAGTATTAGTATCTATAGCTATATATTAAGCTTTAAGATTATATTTTCTAGGTTTAGAGGAATAAGCCTAGCTCCTTTAAATATACCTTAAATATTTCTTTTTATTATAGTAACCTTATATATAATATAAAAGGCTAAAAAGAACTTAGTCTTTAAAATATAGGTTATAAAGAATTTAATTAATTACTTTATTTCTTAATTATAAGCCTTTTTTAATATATTAAAGTACTTAATATTAAGGGGCTAAAGTAAATAAGATAAATAAGGTAATATATAAAGCTAGATAATTTTTTTCTTTTTATAATATCTCTTAAATTTAATAAAATAGTAATTTTTATAGCTATTAAGGATTAAGAGATAATAAAAACTAATTAATTAATTAATTATATATTAATTAAAGTATTTAAGTTACTTAAGATTAATCTTATTATTAATTTAGTTATTTTAGGTTATTATAATTACTTAATTACCTAGGAGGTTATTTTCTTAGTATTAATTAGCGAAGTAATATTAACCTATATTAATAATAAATAGTAAGATTAATTAGCCTTTTATATTAATTACTTAGATTATTATAATCTATTCTTAGTTTCTAGGTTATACTAATTTTAGCTTTAAATGCCTTTTTAAGCCTATAATAATTATTTTACTTATAANATTAAAGTATTTAAGTTACTTAAGATTAATCTTATTATTAATTTAGTTATTTTAGGTTATTATAATTACTTAATTACCTAGGAGGTTATTTTCTTAGTATTAATTAGCGAAGTAATATTAACCTATATTAATAATAAATAGTAAGATTAATTAGCCTTTTATATTAATTACTTAGATTATTATAATCTATTCTTAGTTTCTAGGTTATACTAATTTTAGCTTTAAATGCCTTTTTAAGCCTATAATAATTATTTTACTTATAATTATACCTATAAGAAAACTAGTTTTATTAAAGTTATAGATATTATCTAATTAGATATTATACTTTATAATTATATTTACTATAAGCTGAAACTAATTATAGATAATAATTAGGTCTTTATACTTAGCTCTCTAGTAATTATATTTCTAAAAAAAATATATCTTAAGCTCTAGGTATTACTTAATAAAGTTTAAAGCCTAATATATACTAATTAATAATATATTATAGTTAATAAGTAATTAATTAATTATTCCTTTAATACTATAAAGCTAGGGGGGGAATCCTTATAAATCTAGGTTAAGAATAAAATACTTAAGGATCTCTTCCTTTAACTTAGATAGCTTGCGTGATTTAGGGATAATATTAGCTCGGGCTTAGATACTATTATGTCGGGCGTGAATAGTATTATAAGTAACTTAGTAGATCTTTATAGCGCGTTAGAGGCTTAATTTTAGGTTATTTTAATAGGCCTAGAGGGCAAGAAGGACCCTAGCCTCTCTATTAGATTATAATATATTAGGTAATTAAAAATTAATTAATTAAATAGTAATAATATAGGTTAAGGGATTTTTAATTAGTTTATTTATCTAATTAGTTTACTTATTAAGTATATTATTATATATATTTATTCTCTAGGTTTTTTATAATATATTCCTAAAGAGCCTAATATTATACTTTATTTATAAGGTATAATAAACTATATAAGGGTTTTTTACTTTTAATTAAATTAATCTTATATATAGCCTTTATAAGTATTAATATATTTTTTATTATTTATTTATTAAAAAACCTTTTTAATCCTTTAAATTCTAAAAAGAGCTCTTTAGGTATTTCTATAAATATACCTATTTTATCCTTAAGTACTTATTAAGTAACCTCCTTTAATATAAGAAATATTATAATATATAATATATAAGCCTTTTCTTTATTTTTAATAATCTCTTAAATAAAAAATATTAAATTAATAATAATAATTATAATATAATATTATTTATTAATAATATAATTAATTATTATACCTTTTTATCCTATTAATAATTATAATAAGATAATATTATATAAATTATCTTTAAATTCTAACCTAGCTAATACTTATTATATTTTTTATAATTTATTATATAAATTAATAAAAAAGAAAATTAATTAATAGGTATTCTCTAGGTATATCTTTTTTCCTTTAAAAGACTTAAGCCTAAGGGCTATATAATTTCTTATTAGCTTAAGGCTAAGCTTTTATATAAGCTTTATATNTCCTTTAAAAGACTTAAGCCTAAGGGCTATATAATTTCTTATTAGCTTAAGGCTAAGCTTTTATATAAGCTTTATATTAATAATATTAATTTCTATATTAATATCTATAAAGACTTTAATTTTTTCTTTAATTATACCTTAAAGAATTAATATAAAGGCTATAATTACCTTTTTAACTAGGACTTATTTTTATATAAATAGGGATAAAAGTTTAAGTTTAATTTTTATTCTTTTTAATTTTCTAATAAATTAAGCTCTTAGGCTCTAATTTTATTAACCTTTATTAATAATTTATTTTTACTTCTAAGAGGGATTTAATTTATAAGGAGATTATTACTATTAGTATATATCTTAATATAATATACTTAGGTCTTATAGCCTAAATAGCTATACTTAGCATACTTTAGTAATAACTAACTTCTTCCCCTTCCCTAATATAGCGCTAATATAAGTATATTTAAACTACTTATATTATAATAATTTTATTTTAATATAAGATATAAAAAATACTTAATAAAAAAACTTTTTTTAAAGCTTCCTTTATAGCTTAAGCCACTAAGGAAATAATACCTCTTATTTAGCTATTTAATATTATCTTAGAGTTATTTTCTCTTAGGATAGCTATTTTAATTAATAATCTAAATCTAGAGGCATTTAGCTTTCTATATAATATAATAAGCCCTTTATAGAAAATATTTTTACCTCTTAAGCTCTTTCTTTAGTTTATTATATAGATTATAAAAGAAATAATAAGCTATAACCCTATTATTTTTTTATTCTTTTAATAAGCTCTTATAAAATATATATTAATAAGTAAAATACTATATTAATACCTTATTAGGCTTTTAGCTTATAATTATAAATTAATCTCTTATTTATCTTTCTTAAAGCTCTAAGTTAATATATTATTTTTATATAAATACCTTAAATACTTCTTATATAAGATCTTTTATTAAGCCTATAATATAATTATATTAATTAATTTATAATAAGTAAGTAAATTTATTTATTACTTATTTAATTTATTATTTTAATATTATTTTTATATAAAATTAATTACTTATATTAATTACTTTAAGTTAATTATTAATATTAATAATAATAGCCTCTTAGGTTAAAATCTTATAGTTATATCTAAGTAGCCTCTTATAGTCCCTTAGCTAATTATTTATTAATTAATTTATAAAGTATTTTAAAATCTTTAATAAGAGGTTTTTTTATTTTTTCTTCTTTATTTATTTTTTTTACTTTTATTTTTTATACTTATAGCTTTTTCTTAATTTATTTAATAAAATTAAGGCTAAAAATAAAAATAAAAAAGAGATTATTAAGATTAACCTTTATCTTCTTATTAATAAGATATCTCTCTTTATATAAGATCTTATTAATTATAATAATTCTAATATTTATTATTAGCTTATATTAAGAAGGTTTATAATATTTACCTTATCTATTAGGGATAAATTATTATAAGATTAGCCTATAGGTAATAATAAATTATAATATCCTTTAGTCTCTTAGATTAATTCTTTAAAGTCTTCTAAATTAGAAAAGTTTAATAAGGTATTTCTTAGATTCCCTTTAGTAATAACCCATAGAGTAAATAACTATCCTAGGGAGTAATAAGGTTCTTTTAACCCTTTTATCTTAATTTTATACTAATTATCTATTAAGAAAAAATTAAAGAATTATAAAATAGTAAGCCTTAATAGCTAGATTAAGGTAAAATTATAGATTAAAGGTAAATCTCTATTATATATAAGACTTTAACTTATTAAGCCTTCTATAGTAGCTTAGCTATAGAGCTTTTAGGAGGTCTCTACGCACGTAATAACTAGCCAGGGTTACCCCGATTAGTCAGCGGATTCAACGGCCGCCCTATATCCTTATAAATTTTTTCCTTTAATAAAAACTTTAAGGTAATTAATCTCGCTATTAATAACTCTATTATTATAATTAAATTATTTCCCTTTAAGGTTANAAACTTTAAGGTAATTAATCTCGCTATTAATAACTCTATTATTATAATTAAATTATTTCCCTTTAAGGTTAATTATTATATAGGGCTTTACCTTATACCTCTATAATAGCTAGAGCCTATTTACTATCCTTAGGTTAAAAAGATTCTACTTAGCTCTATTATTTACTGCTACCCCCCAGGCGACGGCTCAGGCGCCGCTATCCGATAGCAACCACGTTTATATCAAGGCGGAAATCAGGTGTTCTCTTACGCCGACATTATGGCCATGAACCAGTAGGGTCAAGATCCGTGACGACGCTGGCGTCATCAGCTTCGACCCCGCACGAAGCTCTCGGATTCCTCGGGTGTGATTTTGTCTGACGTGACGGTCGTTGCATTCCTTGCAAGTCACGACTTGATTGGATGTTGATCCCTACTAGGGGCCTTCAGCCACACGTCAGCCAACAACCTGGTGATGCTATACGCGTATAGCGTGTTGCTGGTATGATACGCAGAGTTGATGATGACTTGATTTGTTTGAAGCTGGACGGGTAATGGGATAAGGCAACAGTTTATCATTTCACCTATCCTTAACTGGGTCGCCACTGGGAAACCTCTGAACTCTGGATAAAAGATGAGGTTGCTGCCATCACTCTGGCTGTGGTACAGGGTAAGTAGCGATTGATAAACACCAAGGAATTGTTGAGGCTCGTGGAAAGCTCCAAGTCTCTTGTAATGTTCCTTTCTGAGCATTAGTTATCATCAAATACTTTGACTTCTACTGTGAGCTTGATTATGTTTGAGTTTCCTTCGTACATGTGGCTTCAGTTGGAACTACCAATTCAGTGGGATAGAACTGCCCTTCAACTCGAACCTGAAACCTCAAGAGAATTCGAGCCTCATTGGCTCATAATATTATCAATCTGTTTCATAAACAACCGCCTGGCAAGGTCAGAAACGGGCAGCTTCCTGGACTTTAATCAGTCTAACTCGCCGCTACAGACCCCCGGTCCACCTTTGCACTCTCATCAATAAGCTGCAAATTCCCCTTCGACGGACCCATGACACAAATACCTTCCCTCGAGAACCTACTTCCATGAACAGGACAGTCAAAGCTTTTCTCAGTCGCATTCCAGCAAACCACGCCCTTCATATGCGGGCACAGGGCACTAAACCTCTTGACGTTGCCCTCCTCGTCCTTGTAGATAGCCATCGGCTTTGAACCCGCCTTGAAACACATAGTCAGCTCATGCCAAAATACTACGTGTCATGACTCACCTGGTTCAGCACACCACCCATACCCAGTCCAAGGTCCTCGATATCGCTAATATCCGACTGCAGGAATCGCTTGTACTGCGTATTGATCTGAAGATCATGCGCAACCATACTCGGCAGCGACTTGGCAATAGAGGTCAGACGCTTCGGGGAGTACACGCTCGCCCAGGAGTTCTCAACGCCATCAATCTCATCTGCAATCAGCCGACCCGCCAGTACACCATGAGTCAAGCCATCGCCAGAGTCTCCAGTGACGATGTAGATGTGATCGTTGCCCTGGTTCTTGCCGATGAATGCCATAAAGTCAACTGGCTCAAAGATCTGGCCACTCCAGCGATAGTCAACCCTTCCAGCCTGGGTGAATCGGTCCCGAGTCCATTTTTCAAGCTGTTGGGACTGTGTTGTTGTATCTTCCTGCCCAACCTTATGGTCGCATCCTCCAACAATCAAGTAGTCATCTTTGTCGTCGCATGCAGTGAGTCTGACATACTTGTACTCCTCAGCTTGGTCGTACAAAAGACAGTCCTCTACCGAGCCCTTGGGAACGCGGATGGCGATGCAGTAGGTCCTCATATACTCCATCTCGGCGATGACGCTGAGCTTCTGCAGGGGCACGCAGGTAGTCTCCACGGCGTTGTTGCACTTGACGGTGTGCTGGTCAGTTGTCTGGACGTTGACGGACTTGTTACCGATGCCCAGGATTTCGATGCCCTTCTCCTCGACTGAAATCACTCGAGTCTGGACATAGCAGCGGAAGTTGGGCTGCTTCTGGAGCCACTTGAGAACACCATTCAGGTACTTTGTTGGGTGGAAAGTTGCCTGGTTGTGAACAACAAGGCCGCCTCGTTGATCAATCGCACCATCCCAGCCACGAACAGTCAGTTTATCCTGAATGAGGTCAGTAAATGAATGCATTGGGAGATTGATATTGTTTCATCAAGAGCCACTCACATCAAATGTCACCTCCAGGCCAAGTTTTCGTTGCATGGCTTCCTCCTCGCGCAGCTCCCTCAACTCATCGTCGTGTTTGGCATCCTCAGCCGCATACTGAGAGATTTCGTAGGCAGGCAGCTTTCGATACTCGCACTCTATGCCTAGAGCTTTGGAAATCTCGCCAACACGCTCCCTTGCCCATGCATGGCTTTCCGCTGCGACCATGGCACCGCTCTCACCATGCTTCTTTGCGATCTCAGTGTACCCATCATCGAGATCGTTGGTCAAGTGACCGCTAGTGCGTCCAGTCTCTCCGGATAAAACCTGACGGGCTTCAAGCAACACAACTTCGCGTCCACGGTTGACGAGTTCGTATGCCGTCGATATGCCAGCGATGCCGGCGCCGATGATGCAGACGTCCGTCTCGACATCGGAGCCAAGCTTGGAAAAGGACGGACGATTGGAGACTGGATCTTGGTGTACCCACACAGAGTCAGTCGCGCCGGAGGTGTGAAAGAATTGCTGAGACTTGTTTGAAGATGCCATGGTGGATTGATATGCTCTGAATGTCAACTGTAGAGTGGAACGGCGAGAAAGACGAGAGATTCGAAGAGTGGCTGAAGCGAGGGAAAATATCATCCTAGAGGCCCTAATGATTCAAATGAATAGAGAGCAATTGATCAATAGGTCAAAAGGAGGGTAAACAAGTGCCAGCCTCTATGATAAATGTTGGTGGTTGTGATGAAGCGCGTCAGCACTAACATCACAAAATCGTCACCATGTTCCTTTGATGTCTGCAACTGAGACATGGCGGTAATAGAGAAAGTCTGGAGACAGTGTTCCTTGGACGCATCATAGAGAGAATACCAATCAAAATGACCGATCTGGAAGGGATCGCTGTGTGTTGTGGTGATATAGACGTCACAATGATGAACAACGAAGCTTCCAATCTTCGGGCCATGTTTGATGTCAAATTAAGCAGTCTGCTTCCATGTGACGATGGCCAGGGGCACAAGTTCGACAGCGCATGACCTTGGACTTGGATCGGCCAGTGAAGATTTTGTTATTTCAAATCGTATCCTTCAGCAAAGCGAACAATCCATCAACCTGATCTGTCGGATTTTCATAATCTGGCTCTGTTACTTCAGGCCTTCGCCTTTTTGACGAGAACGTCGAGTCGGTCTATTTATCGTCCGCGAGGATCGGTTGACGCTGTTTCTATTGTCATGTTGCCGTGGATCTGTTGCCTCTTTCTACTTGGAACCTGCTCACAGACAGCAGCCTAGCCGGCCAGCAAGGGCGACACTTCTCAGATGTCGCCGACACAGTGATTGGCGCTGATGGCCGCACCTATCGCTCCAACCAAGCCACCATATGGCGCTGGAGAGATGGAACCAGGGCACAGAGCCTATTTCCATCGAAGCTGAAGCAGGCTCGGTGCTCACATTCGACGCGAGAGAGACTGTTAGCGACATTCGACTAGGCTCCTTCGATCAACCATAGGAAGTGCTGTTTACGAATTTGGATAGCTAAGCGAACCAATCAATATACGTTGTGGGAACGACGTCAAACGACAGTATGTAATAATTCAACAGCACTTTTGCGGTATTTGCGCAACCCGGCAGCAACGCATCGTGACACCGCCAAAGGCAGCCCCTCCCCATCACCGACCGACGGAGGCTGCCAAGATGGCAGATGGCCTCAGTGTTGCATCTGGTGTCGTGGCACTGGTGACCTTTGCTTTTCAATCCAGCTCTGTTCTCTACACTACTATCCGCGACTTCCAAAGCCAGAATAAGAACGCCCGCGACCTCAAAAACGAGCTGGCTGATCTGAGAGGAGTTTTACAGGCACTCCTTGAAACGGTCTCCAACAATCCCGATATTAACTTCGAAGCTCTCAGACTTCCTTTGTTACATTGCGGCAAGACTTGCCAGGAATATAGCGACCTGATTCTATACCCCGTGATATGCCTTTTATACAAAGCCATTAGGTTAGTCGAAATTACCTTTGTAAGTTTCATGCTTAATATGTTAGCCTATTTTAGACTTAGTGCCTAAAACTTCTAGCTAACTAGAATTTAGCAGGTATAAATTAATTTTATTTAATTTTCATAGTTGTATATTAGCCTAATTAGGATTTTATAATTAACTTAGGGATAAGCTTATCTTATTAAGCTATAAGAACTTTAAGATAATCTAAGTTAATTATTAAAATATTATATCTTAATTACTATGCCTAAAGCACTTAAGAAGTATAAGTAATCTTAGAAGTATAATATACTAGATAAGAAAATAAGGTAAGGTATTATTATTAAATATGCTTAATAATAGCTTTAGAGCTCCTTGGTATATAGAGATATCTAATTTTAAGTCTATATTTCCTAACTAATAGAAGCTTTATAGCCTCTTATAATAATTATATATATTCCTAAGAGATAAACTAATTATACTAGGTTTATATTAGCAAAGGGTTATTAGTATTATCTTAAATAATAGTATAAGTTATATCTAGTAATATACTTAAAGGTATTAAGTATACCTAAGTTATATTAATAGCTAAGGTAGTTATTATATAATATACTAAAGTTATTTTATATACTTATAATAAGATTTAGGGACTAAAAACTCTTTTATATTTAATCTTAGAGAGTAAATAAGAGTTTAAAAATATGGATTACTAAATAAGAAAGAGAAACTTAATACTTCTAGAGGTATTTAGATAAGGTTAATCTAGACTAATAAGAGGTATACTTATGCTTCTAACTCGGGTAATTACCTAATCTAGTAATTTTACAGCGGGGGGGGGCGGGGGCGGCTAAATTTTATAGGTAAAAATCCCAGAGCTTAAAAAGACCTTTTATACCAAAAGGCATAAGCAATAATAAAAATATAAAACCCCTGCGGCATTTATTTCTAATTATAGTCCATAGGTAAAGGTAAAATATATTTAGCTATGTTATTTTATATTAAATTAGATATAAGCTTATTATAATATAGGAAATACCTAACGCTAGTATTATAGCTATGATATATAATAATTATATGTTTCCTAAGGGATAAACCTAGTTATGCTGGGTTTATATTAGCAGAAAGTGCTAGGTATCTTCTAAGTAATAAGGATATAAGTTATATCTAGTAATATACTTAAAGGAATTAACTATAACTAAGTTATATTAATAGCTAAGGTAACTAATATATAAGAGAGTATAATAAGTATATTCTATATACTTAGCTTCTATAAATAAAGCTAATTATAATAAGGCATAATATTATTTTAAGACTAAAGTAATCTAAGAATAATATTAGTCTTAGATATATTAGTCCTAATATAATTAATGCATAGGAGTTAGGTTTTATAGAGACTATATAACTAAGTTGCGAGGGTTATAATATAATATCTCTTCTTAAATTAAGTCTTATCCTTAAGACTTATATATCTTAGCTTTTTTATTTTTAGCTTAGTTTATTTTAACTTAAATCTTTTATTATTATATTATATAATATTTAAGTATATTACTAAATAGTTTTCTTATAAAGATAAAAAAATTAATATTCTTGCCTTATTTATTAAATTTATTAATAAAGAGGCTAATATACCTTATACTTATTACTTCTATTTAGGCAAAAAATGCCTAATATCTATAGATTCTACTTACTATAGTAAGTATATCTATAATAAAAAGTCCTATAATAATACTTATATAGTATTATCTTATAAGTCTAACCTTTTATAATCTTCTTGCTATATTATTAATATTATCTTATAGTTATTAGCCTAATAAAGTAAGAGAGGAAGTTAGAGATAAATAAGGGTAAGACTAGTAATAATCTACTAAAGCTCTATGAGGAGATAGCTATGCTATAGTCTCGTCTAGCGGCTACTGCTAGCTAGTTATTACGCATTTATAAGATCTAGGCCTAGGTAAAAGAGAAGTATTTAGAGGCTACCTATTAGGGTCTCTAAGAAGTAGAGTAATAGGATAATATCTTATCTATATTAGATACTTATAAAGATATTATTATTTATAATCTCTAGGTTAATTATATCCCTAATAATATTAATTAGGTATCCCTTAGTCTAGGTGATAATTTCTTTAATATTTTGCTTTTATTTAATTCTAATATTATTAATAGAAATTCTTTAGAAGGTATTATATATTAGTAAGGTATTTTAATAATTCTTATATATTTTTAGAGTCTAAGTAGTCTTTTTATTTAATAAAATATATTATTTTATTATTAATTTTATTTATATTAAGGATAATTTCTATAATATATTCTTTTAGTTTATTAACTTTGGTTTTTAGTTTATTCTTAGTTTTAATTTAGATAGTATTTTTTATTAATTTAAGTAATAAAATATAAAAGATTAAGTAGAGCTTAACCTTAGGTAATAAGTCTAATTTATAATTATATTTTAAGATTTTTTATTTAATTTTATATAATTTAATATATTTATAATTAAGTTTTTTATTTTATTACTTTATCTTAATATTTTTTATTATAAAGTAAATTATATCTCCCTCTAAGAAGATTAGTCCCTTAATTTTTTTTTTATTAGCATAATTTATTATTTTATTTTTAATAAATTTAAGTTTTATTTTTATTTCTTTATATAGGTTTTATAGCTAATCGCTAATAAGGATTACTTTGGGGTTAATAATTATATTTTTAGTTTATTAATAAGCATTTAGGGTAAATCTAAAATTAGTATATGCTAGGGTGATCTTTATGCTTTTATTTATTACTATATTATAAGCTAGCTATATAGCTAGTAGTTTTTTTTAACTTAGTTAGTCTATTTATAGTTAATATAGTATTAAAGGTATTATTCTAATATTTAGTTTATTTATTTAGTCTATTTATTTATCTCCTTATAGTATACCATAGAGAGTTTATAGTTAATTCTTAAGTATCTTATAAGGCTTTATTAGAATTTGAAAGTAAATAATAATCCTTAATTTATAATGATTTTAAGTAATATATTATATATCTTAGTGATATAAAAATAAAAAAGGTAAGTGAATTCTTTAGTTATTATTAATTCTCTATAGGGTATAAAATAAGAAAATTTTATAAGTTTATCTATAATAATAAGAATACTATTATAGAAGTTTCTAATAGCTAGTTTTTTTAATAGGGGTAGTTTTATAATAAAATCTATAGTAATTAAGTCTTATAGCTATTATGCGATAGGGAATAGTTATAACTTCTTATATAGTTTATAGTATTATGCCTTAGTTTTTATATAGAGATTATATTATTTAATAATTATTATAATAGTTTCTTTTATATTAAGAAAAATAAATATTATTTTAATTTATTTTAGGGTTTTATTAATCCCTTAGTATCTATATAGCTAGTAATTATATATTTCGCATATAAGGTTATATTATAATTTATTTAGAACTTATTATTTATTTATTTTTTTATTATCTAAGAGTTATATATTATATTCTTAGATTTTCCTTAGGAATAAATTATTTTATTTTATTATATATATTACTATATTAATTTAATATAATATTCCTATAACCTTACTTTATTTATAGATTAGTAGTTTCCCTTGTTTTTAGATATATTAATAGATATTATAGTTCTAAGTTTATTTATAATATTCTTCTAAGAAGTTTCCCTAGAAGTACTTATTAATATATTTTATTAGTCTTTCTAGGTATTTATAATTTATATTATAGAATTATTTAATAATTTATTTTTTATATTTTTTTTTTAAGAGGTAGGTTTATTTCTTAGCTATTTATCTAGCTACCTTATAATATTTCTCATATTAGAATATTCTCCTTTATACCTTATATAAGAGTTTATAATTATTATAATATTATTATATAACTTAGGTTATTTCTTCTAAGTTTTTATAATATATAACTTAATAATAATAGTAATTAAAAATAATTTAAAATGCTTTATTAAGAATAAAAAGTTTCCCTTTATAAGTCTATAATCTATCTTTTCTTTATTAATATCCTTATATATAATTAATAAAGTCTATAACTTATTATTTATATTTCTTAATAAATGCGAGGTATTCTAATAAGGGTATTAGTTTTTATATTTACCTAATAAACTTTTATGTAAGGTATCCTTTTAGTATAAAGTATAGAAATTACTTCTTAGCTTTAATCTTTCTAGTATCTAGGTTAGGTTATTAGTTAATAATATTTACCTTATTATTTTTTATTTCTTTTATATAGATAATAATATAATTAAATTCTAAGAGGTATTTAATATATTATAATTATTATCTACTAAGCTCTTAGGTCTTTATAAAGTAAGTAATATTTTTATAATTTATATATATCTTAATTTAATACTTATTTCTAAGGAGGTAATATTAGAATTCCTTAAAAGTATTAATAATTATAAGGAATTCTTTATTATAAATAAGGTAATTAAGTTTTATTTTATATAGTTTATAGGAGTAGAATATAATTAGGTATAAGAGTCTTTTATTATCTTATTATCTAATCTAAGCTCTTAGTATAAAGTTTAAGGTATTTATCTTAAGTTTTATTAGTTAGGATAAATTAAATATCTTAAGGATTAGTTTACTTAGGATAAGTTCTTTAATTATATAGAAAGCTTTTTATATCTTATCCTTAAATATAAATATTTTATTTTTCTTTATAAGGTTAATTAATAATACTATAATCTTCTTAAATTATTTAAGGAATCTATAGTAGTAATTAGTAAAACTAAGGAAGGCTTATATTTCCTTAATATTAGTTAATTCTTTTTAGTTTTTAATTACTAAGACCTTCTTAGGGTTTATATATATCTTATTATAAGAGATAATATATTTAAGAAATTCTACCTCTAAGGCATAGAACTTACTTTTTTTAGGTTTTATTAATAAATTAATATCTTATAGTATTTATAATACCTTATAGATATATTCTATATGTTTTTTTTTTATTTTAGAGAAAATTAAGATATTATCTAGATAATATATAATAAATATATCTAGATATTTTTATAGTATATTATTAATTATTTATTAAAATATAATAAATATATTTATAAGTCTAAAAGGTATAATAAGGTACTTAAATAGTTTATATTTAATATAAAAAGTAGTTTTTTATTTATATCTTTTTTTAATTTAAATAAGATTATAAGCTCTTTTAAGGTTAAATATTATAAANTTATATTTAATATAAAAAGTAGTTTTTTATTTATATCTTTTTTTAATTTAAATAAGATTATAAGCTCTTTTAAGGTTAAATATTATAAAGTATTTTATTTTAAAAAGTTAATCCTTTAGTTTACTAATAAGGGGCAATAATATATAATCCTTAATTATAATAATATTAAGTATTTTAAAGTTAATATAAAAATAGAGCTTTTTATTCTTTTTTAGGATAAATATAATAAGGTATTTAATAAATAACTTACTTTCCTTAATATATCTTTTTTATAGTATTTCTTTAACATATTCCTTTAATACTAGTAATTATATTATATTAAGTAAATAAAGTTTATTAAAGCTAGGTTACTTCTTATTAATAAATTTAATTTCTAGGTTATAGTAGGTATATTTAGGTAAACTTATTTTAAGTTTTTTTATAAAAAGCTTTTTATAGATATAGTATTATAATAAAATATTCTTAAGCTATTTCTCTTTTAGTATTTTCTTAATTTACTTAAGGTTTTCTTCTAATTAATAGAATTATTATATAATATATATAATTATTTTTTATTATTATTATTTTTATTTATTATAGTATTTATATTATATCCCTTTAAGTAAAGAGATATTTTATATTTATTTTTACTTAACTTTTTTAATATCTTTAATAAAAGTTTAAGATCTTATATTATTTTCTAAGTTATTATTTAATATAGGGGGTATTTCTTTATTAAAAGAGAGTACTTAGTTAGTCCTCTAGTTAAAATATAAATTAAATCGGCATAATTATAGGTACTTAAGTATTAGGTTATAGCTTTTTATAGGTATAATATTAAATAGGATTCCTTAATTTTTTCTTTTAATAAAAACTTTAAGGTAATTAATCTTATTATTAATAACTCTATTATTATAATTAAATTATTTCCCTTTAAGGTTAATTATTATATATAGCTTTACCTTATACCTCTATAATAGCNTTTAATAAAAACTTTAAGGTAATTAATCTTATTATTAATAACTCTATTATTATAATTAAATTATTTCCCTTTAAGGTTAATTATTATATATAGCTTTACCTTATACCTCTATAATAGCTTAAGCCTATTTATTATCCTTAGGTTAAAAAGGTTTTATTTAGCTCTACTATTTATTAAAGCGTATAGCTATTCTCCCTTAATTTATATTAATATTTTAAAATATCTTAAGTTAATACCTCTTTTTATAATATATAAGGCTTTTTATAAGATTACTAGCTATTTTTTTACTTATGGCCTTTTTATAAGTAAATCTCCTAGTTTTTTAATAATATATAATTAATATAATTATACTTATAGTTATTATAGTTATATACTTCGTAGTTATATATATTATCCTAGTAGTATAGCTAGTCTTAGTATTATTATTTTTATTCTTATTTTAGGTTTTTATTATCTAATTATATTACTAATTATTAATTTTTTAATTTTTTTTATTTTTCTTAGCTAACTTATTTTTATTAGTCCTTAACCTTATAGATTATTTATTTATACTTCTAGATAGCTCTATATAATTCTTCTTAGTACCTAGTATATATAATACTAATAAAGTTATATTAATAAAATACCTAATACCCCTTTATCTTATATTATATATAGGGTTTATTATTTTATTAAGCTAATAAGGCAATAAGAAAATAGTCTTATTCTTATTTCTTTTCTTAATATTCCTTATACTAATAGTATTAATAAGATATCTATAAGATACTAGGATATTCCTTATATATAGGGTATATCTATATATTATTTTATAGGTTAAATAATATTTCTTAATATTATAGGTTTTTAGCTAATTCCTTATAATATACTTAGATATAGATTTCTTATTTATATATAATATCTATATATTCTCGTATTATCTAGATATACCTTTCTTATAGGCTATTTTAATATTAGTTATTGCTTTTATTATATAATTATAGGTAATTTTCTTTTATTTATAGTTCTTCCTCGCTTTTTTAGCGCTTTTATTATTAAGAGTATTTCTTATATAATTCTTTCTATAGTTTTTTAGCTTTATATTTAAACTTAGTTTAATTAATATTAATATTACTTACCCTAGTGATCTAATTATTATATAGTAGCCTATTATATTAATTTACTTATTAGTATTTATAGATCTTATTATACTCTTATAATGCCTTAACTTAGTATTAAGGGCATAAAGTATAGTTATATTATGCGGGGTTATCTTATCTATAGTCCCTTTAATAAGCTATAAAGGGCATTAAGAATTATTTATTTTTATTATATCTTATAATCTATTTTTTATAATTAAAGCCTTTAGTAATAGCTTTTTTAAAGTTAGCTTATTTAGTTAATATTAGGGGTATTTATTATTTTTACCTTATTAATACCTTCCCTTCCTTTTATTTAAGCTTCTTAGTAATTATAATAATAACCCTTTATTTACTTATAATATTTAATATTAGGTCTACTTATATTACTAGTTCTAAGAGTAGTTACTATTAGGTATCCTTATTTATCCTTAGTAGCTTAAAGGTATATCTTACTTAGCTATAAGTTATTCCCTTATTATTTAATTCTTAATTTAATTTTATTTATTTAGGATTATTCTTATTTTCTTTTATTAGTATATTATAACTATTTTATAATATAGCAATAAGTTTAGTTATTTAAATTATAATTTAGGGTTCTTTATCTTCTTATTAAACTTATTATATTATATTTATATATTTCTTACCTTCTAAGAGAGATTATTATTAGTTTAACTAATAATATCTTTCCTTAATATCTTATTATTTCTTATAATAAACCTTCTTAATATAGTTTATTTTATAATAATATTAATATTTAAGGCTATAATAATCTTATTTACCCTTTTATATAGCTCTAAGTACTATAAGGCTAGCTTTAATACTATAGGAGGTATTATTACTTCTTTTTTTACCTTAATTAATATTAAACCGCGGGTTATTAGCCTTATAATTATTAAACTTAGGGGTTTAAAGCTTTTTCTATATAAATTATTATTTATTAATCTTAATTACCCTATTAATATACTTAATAAGGTTATTAAGGTATTCTTCTTTATAGAGTTTTACTTATATTTCTTTTTTAAGTTTATTAAAAAAAAAATATTAAGGGTTCTTAGTTTTAATTAAGCTTTAAGGTAAATTAGAGGTATTTTATTTTATACTTTAAAGTAAATTAAGTCTATTAAAATACTTTAATCTCTCTTTTAGCTTATACCTTTTTATTAATAATTCTAAAGGCTTATTAAAGTATTACCTTAAAGGCTTTATAGTTTAAATAAAGATAATAAATATAAGGTAAATACTAATTAGCTAAGACTATAAGGTATTCCCTTATAATAGGCTTAAACTAAGCGGCGATATAGCCCTTAAGTCTTCTTATAATATATTAGACCTTATTAGATTCTAGGGCAAATTATATTAAATAGTATATTATAAACGCCCTTAGTTATATAAGGAATATAAGTAGCTTATAGGTAATTTTATTAAATAGTTCTAGGGGGTTTAATTTTAAGATTTCTCTTATATCTCTTTTATTTATAGTAATAGCTATTATATTACTAATATTCTAGATATTATCTAGGTATATTATATTTTAAGTATGCTAGGTTTTACCTATTCTCTTAATAAGCTTATATAGTCTATCTATTTTAATACTTATAGTAATAATCTAAGCTTAGAGTTACTTATTTTTTTTATTATCTAAGCTATTTATATCCTTTATATCTTTATTAGTTAAGGTAGCCTAAATAGGCGCAATAAGTAAGTTATTAATAAGTAAGACCTACTAATAGTTATTTATAGGAATTACTTAGGTAGCTATTATATTTAATATTATTTAAGATAATATAAGTAATTTATTAAATAAGAGCTATTAATATATAATAATTATATATATTCTTAAGGGATAAACTAATTATATTAGGTTTATATTAATAAATAAAGTAATTATATTATACTTAAATAATAAAGGTATTATATCTAGTAATATACTTAAAGGTATTAAGTATAACTAAGTTATATTAATAGCTANTAATTATATTATACTTAAATAATAAAGGTATTATATCTAGTAATATACTTAAAGGTATTAAGTATAACTAAGTTATATTAATAGCTAAGATAGCTACTATATAAGAAAGTATAATAAGTATATTTTATATACTTAGGCTTCCTTAAGTAAAGTTAATCGCGAGAGAGCATAATATTATTCTAAGACCGACGCGGTCTAAGAATAATATTAGTCCTTAATATATTAGTCCCGCTATAATTAGTAGCTTAGAACTTGGGATTTATAGGGAATATATAATATAACCGCGAGGGTTATAATACTTAGAGGGAACAGATCTTATATATAATAGTATTAGACTTAATAAGCTAAGTACTAATATATTATACTCCCTTAATAAGTATATAAAGGCTCTTATAGATTGCCTTTTTAGATAAGATTCCTAGGCACTAATAGCTATATTATATATTAAACAGGGAGGAGACTTAGAGACCTTACAATACTTATAATCTTAATATTCTTTATTATCAAAATTATTATCTTCTAAGTTAGATCTCTAAACCTCTAAAGGCAAAGGATAATAGTCCTCGTTACGCATATATTCTAGAATATTAAGGCTATCCTCACTACTAGAGCTTTTAATATCTATATTACTATCCTTCTCTTACGCCATTACATATACATATAAGGATCTACGACGAGAACAGCGCGGGGACAGCAATAGGGGAGACAACCGGGCCCTAAACGGCGATCTAGGCCTACTATCTGCGACCTTAGATTCAGCATCGCTAGACCCATAGCTTACATCATCTAAGTCTTATCCCTAATGCGGTTCAGGTAATACCCTTACTACTAGGGATAAATTACAGGCTCTAGGGATAGCATCATTATATAAATTACCGGCGGGTATTTCGCTTTCCTAGAGTAATACTTAGACTACCTCGACGGGGCTAGTAATCTACAAAGAGTATATATAAATTAAGGGGGAATCTAGATAACCCTAGGCGCTATAATAAGCATTATAATTAAAGATAATATCTACTATTATATTACTCTATTAACTAGCTAGTACGGGTCAAAGCTATTACCTATCTACCGCAACTAGGTATAACTAGCTTTTAGGGCTAATAAAAGGCATTATAAAATTAATATCTTTATAAGTAGATATATCTCCGGTAAGTATATAATTTATCTTATAAGAAAATTACTAGCTCGGTTTAGCATTAGCAAGGTAAGACGCTTATATCTTATTCGGCCAAGCTAGGGCAGCTTTCGCTTAAGCCAGGGATACTACTAGCGCAATATCCACGCCAGTGGCAGCTTCTAACTTAGTTATACTATATTTAATAGCAATAAGATCTATACGTCGGTTATAAGAACCTTTTACCTAAGAGGAGCCCTATAGCCTCGAAGACTTACCTAAATAATCCGGGGTACTAATATATATTATATAAGATTACGAGCCATTAAGTTCTTAACTCGCATTATCTTTATCTTTAATATTAGACTTAATATCAAAGGGAACAAAAATCGCTATATCCCTAGATTTTCTAAGAGCTAAATATGCCTCCTTATTATACAAAGATACCATATCTGGCTAAGAGGTAAAAGGAGTAAAGCTTTATAATAACTTCCGCTGCTCAGAGTTAATAATTAACGAGGCTATACTTAAGTTATAGTACATAGGGAGGAAAAAAGTTAAGGGGTTTAGTATTCACAGTATGGCTAAGGTAAAGATAAAGATAGATAGGCATTGCCCGGCTTATATGCTCGCAGCTAAACCATGCGGCCAAATGAGTCCTAACCGCTTATAGGAGCCTAGCCCGGTATCTTCCTACTGCCTCCCCGTATTCTCTAAGATAATAGCGGGTCAGATAGAGGAGGCAGATACGTAACCGCTCCTCCTTCGTGCTAATCACTTCATTGCTAGGCCACACCAAGGCCGCCATACTAAATAGATAATCCCTCCTCGCTTTATCTTCTCGCATATCATTAGGGATCTATGCCACTCGCTAGCAAGGCAGAGTTTTTAGGAGATACTAGATAAGGCAGGTTATAATAGCTATTAAGCTATTCACGCATAACACATTATTTCTAGTTAGTCAGATAGTATCAGGTAGGAAGCTTCCGGTAGCACTAGCTCTTCCGTCTAACCGTAATAGAGCTTAACGCTACGCCGGCGCACATTAATCGTCCATAGCCACGACCTTACTAAACCATTTAGAGGACATAAGAGCATTAGACGCCGTCATAAACGCCTTATAAACCCGCAGCAGTGAGACGGTCGAGGTTAACGCGCACGCAGCGCAACACCAACATCTCGCCGGAGTGCGCCCGTCCCGTCTCCTCCTCTTCGCCCAATCGTCCATCTTAGTACGCTGGCCTGCCCCCGTTCTTGAGGCTACTAAGCCATCGCGAGCGGCGCAGGGTCGGGTGAGCTGAGGACCGGCAGGTAGTAGTCGAGGGAAGGTTCCCCCAAGCGGCAGGTAGTCTCGGCAACCCCTGACCAGGGAAATGGTGACTCGGGCCCCGTCAAGCGAGTCCTAGTCTCACTCTCTGCGAGCTCAGGAACCAATCGGGGAGCAGGGTCGTGCTAGAAGCCTCTGTAGCCACCTGTGCCAGTTTCAGGAGGCGGGCCCGAGATGGCACCATCCTCCATCGTGCTTTCAGGGGGGGAGGAGGGGATTGATAAGCTACTGCGGCATTTCTGCCATTGGCTGGGCGGCTATTGGAGGCCTCACGAAGACAAGCATTGCCGTGAGTTGCTCTGCTGCCGCGTGAGAAGCATCGATGCGCTATGAGGCTGTCAGGCGTTATTAGACTTCGTGAGGGCGGGAAGGAAACCCATACGGAACGCAGAGCAAGAGCTAGAAATAGTATCAGAGGATAGGATGAGCATGAATCGTAGAATTCTTCTCATGCTGTCTAAGACCTAGCACTGGGGATAAGGGCGAGTGTCGCCGTGGTCGATCGATTCCCGCAGCAGGAGAGCTTCATCTCAATATAGAACGATGACGCGGCAGGAGGGGGCTAGGGCTAAAGGCAGCGATAGCTGCCGAAGAGGTAAAACGGTAGATGCAAATGGGCAGAGGATAGGAGGAAGCAGAAGTCAAAGATACATGTTCACAGGGCCGGACGAGGTTGCTATCTTATATAGGGATAGTCACGTGATGCACGGTCGGGCTCTTGTGCGGCGAGCGCGCCTTGCCCGTTGAGGCGGTGCCGCTAAACCGGAGGCAGCAGCAGCGTATCCGCGATTACCTTTTAAAAAACTTCTATTAATAAATATCTATATAAGCCTACTTAAACTATTAATATTATAATTAATAAAATAAATAACCCTAAGAGAATATATTTTTATTATAATATATAATTCTTTATTAAGAGTATTTTATTTATTTAATATATAAGGCTAAAGTTAAAGGCCTTATTTCTTAGTGCTTTTAAAAACTATTTTTATTAATAAATATACATTAACTTTAGTATTATTACCTTAAGTATAGCTATTATCTTATCCTCTTTATATATTAATTTTTTATATTTTTAAATATTTTTTATTATTATTAGATATTAGTTAAGAATATAAATATAAAAACTATTTAAAAAATACTTATAATAAAAGTCTATATTAATATTATTATATATGATTTTTATATTAATATAATTAAAATAATAATTTATAAAATTAGAAATTACTATATATATAAAGCCTTAAGAAATATAATAAATATATAATATAATTTTAAGCTTAAAAGCCTTAATATAAGTAAATAAACTTTATATTTTAAAGAATATATAAAAAATATATTTAGAGATTTGATTTAATATTATCTTAATATAAAAGTATTTTTATTAATAAAAGTTATTTATTAATAATACTTAATTATTAGAATTAATCTTAAAGATACTATTAATAAAAAGGGACCTTATAATATAGCCATAGTATAAATTAAGTAAAAAAGCTTAGTAATATAATATAATTAACTTAAATACTAAAAAGATTACAACTTATTTTTATTAATTTATAACTAAGTTTTAAAAACATTAATTTTATCTTAGATTAAGCTTAAAAAATATTAATCTTATAGATATTACTAAGTATATAAACTTAGTAATATTTTTATATATATTAATAACCTTAGTTATTAATATATCCTAGTTATATTTAATATCTTAAGTATATTACTAAATATAATTTATTCCTTATTACTTAGACTATGCCTAGTACTTCTTGCTAATATGTACCTAATATAACCGGTTTAACCCTTAGGAAATAAATAATCGTTATATATCTAATGCAAGAGATAACTTAGCTAACTAAGATAACTCTTGTAGCTGAAAAGTTTACCATTCCTCTTCTTAGGAGATAGTAAAAACGGCTTTCTTTCTCCTTAGATCCTTACTCTCTCACTTTGGTTTAGTACTCTTGGCATTGGACTCTCCATCGCTCTGCCTTTGTAACAAGTAGTCCTCCCTAGCTACTACGACAATGTATGGGGCAATCAGGCCAGAGCACCTGTGCCCAGTCTTTGTTGGTAATACACAAAGACGGTATTCACAAATAGACTGATTCTGCAATACGCCGAAGCCATGAGAGCATCAAACCCTTGTATTGTGGATGCCAATCAAAGCGCGATAATGACAGTAGGAAAAAGTGAGACAAGATTTCTTCACCAACGAGGCTAATGCTTCTCATAGTCCTTCAAAGCCAGGTGACTGGCTTGTCATCTCAGATCAAGTCTCCAGGGATAAACTTGGTGTAGTCCCCCTTAGTCTTGAGCCAATCAATAGGATCCATCTGCTCCACGAAGCCACCATAAGGGCGACTGACATAGTACCCGAGTACTCTGGCCACGTCCTCGGGGTAGCTTTCAATGACTTGGCGAGGAATAGCTAGGTATTGATTCTCGTCCTGTCGACACCATCCGGGAGTCATGAAAGCCGCCAGGAGAAGCCGGTGCTCGTCGGTGGTGGAGTTTTGCCCAGCCCCATGATACGTCGAACCCAGCCTGTTTGAACAATTAGATCATGACATGCCTGACGGAACAAAGCCATACTTACCACATCAAGGCATCGCCTACCTCGAGCTCGGCTGGAGTAGCCTCGTCCAAGCTCGGCTTTCTCTCATCATCCCACTTGTGAGAGAATGGGACGACATTGGTGGCACCATTCGCTTTGCGAGATTTGGTGCATGCAAACATGATGCCCAACTCGGTCTCGTATTTGGCCGGGTGCCGCGTATGATGACACTGATCATCGCGGTGTAGCCCTTGGGCCTTGGCCCCGGGACCCAACCAAAATGCCATGGCATTGGTGAGCTGCGGAAGGCTCGTCGACGTAGTCTCTTCGGAGCCCCAGTATGTCGTGGACTTTCTAGTCAGCAAGAGATGGGCCACCTTCTGGTAAAGAGGTGTCATCAGTAGGTCGCAAGCAAAGGTCCTGCTTTTTCCTGCTAAGCCTGTGATACGGCGGCTATTTTCAGAAAAGGTGACGCCCACGTGCTTTTGGGCATGCAACTCGGGTTGGATTTCCTCCCACACCTTGTCTAGCTTCTCTGGGTCTGCCAGCTTCTCGACAATGACGCCGCCGTCCTCGCGAATAATCTGCAAAACCTCTTCAGCAGAGGTGCTGGCAGGGACACGCCTCAAAGCGGGAGGGGTTGTCAGGGATGGCATGATGGGGAGAGAGGACAGAGATTGAAGTCTTGAAAAGGGCTGAATATTCAAATTGATGACGGATAATTTTGTGAGAAACACGGTGTTATGACCACATTACCATCCTTAGAGACATATTTATCACATCTATTTGCTATAGAGATAGTATGGGCATAGCAAACAATGGAACCTGGAGATACGTCTGACTTCCTTTTTGGGTCAAGAGTAACGCCTACCCAAATCGGGTAAATGTTTCCTTCACACAGCTATGAGCACTGATCTGACGCCTCAGATTTCTTTTTACCCTATCAAACAATGACTTGGGTGATGTACGATGAGAAAAATATAACTTGGGTGTTATTTCCCAAGGATCGAGTCCTCCAAGATCAAGCTCCTGCGAGTCATTTACTGTCTTACTGTCTCGAGCATTTCGTTCATACTTGTACCTTGACAACCAACCATGCCCAACCCTCCTCATCAAAAGCAAAACCCAGAGGTGGTTGAGCTACCCGTCACTGCTCCCGTCGACGAGGTAGTCAAGGTGATTCGTCGCGATGGTGGAGTCATCATCAAGAACTTCATTACGCCTGAGACGGTCGACCAGATCAACAAGGAGGTCGAGCCCTTTTGGCAGCAGAAGGGAGTCTACAAAGGCTCGCTCTTCAATGCGGATGATCCACCAATGAGGTAAACAAACTACGCTTGGCAGACTTGTCCAGCATTGAGCCCGGGCTAACAGAGGACACAGCGGTCTCGCGGGCAAGTCACGCACCGTCGCTCACAAGATTCTTAACCACCCTCTGTATCGCGACGCCGCCAAAGAGATCCTGCGCGATGTCACGTAAGTCACACTTGTCCGTATCTGACCAGGACAGCAAAGGTAGCTAACCAACTCTTGTTAGCTACCCGTGGTGGGGCGACTCGAGAAGCATTTGTGTATCCGATCCCGTTCTCGCCGTCTCTCAGGCATTCACCCGCGGCCCGCATACAAAGGGCCAGCCGCTTCACCGAGACGACACGCCCCAGCATTTTGAGCACGTCGAGGGCAGCGGGGATAGCTCGCTGCTTGGGATTCTCGTTGCCGGTAGTGTAGGTTCCCATGCCCCCATGACGCTCGCTCGGCTGCCACCTTGCATGGTCGTTTGCTAACACAGACTAGCGATGCACATTTGAGAATGGTGCCACTCAGCTGATCGTGGGTTCCCACCTCTGGGGCGACGAGCGTGGTCCGGCTGATCCCAGCCTTTGCTCCACTGGCGAAATGGAAGTTGGCGATGCCCTCATCATCATCGGAAGCATCTGGCACGGAGCTGGCCATAATATTTCCGACGGGCGACGCAATATTTTCTCCATGCATATGGTCAGGGGAACCTACCGGCAAGACGAGAACCAGTTTCTGGCCATCCGACGTGACGTCGTCAAGACATACGACCCTGAGGTTCAAGCGCTTATAGGGTACTCGGTCAGTCAGCCATACCTTGGCTACGTCGACTTTGATGACCCCATCAAGCTGTTATCCGATACTCCGCAGCTCGCGCAGCACGACCTGCAAGGCGTTATCTTTGAGGGTCCCGGTTCTGAAACCTTTACCGGTCCGAAGCCAACGATTCCCAAAGAGGTTGTGACAGTGTAGATACCAATCACCATTCCGAATAGGCAACAAGTGGTCGAATATATACCTCATGGTAGTTAGTAGCTTATCATATTTTTGCATATATGTATTTGGCCTGCGAGGTGCTACACGACGCCCCTGCGTGTGTGGGGAAAAGCAGTTGAACTGGCGTGTTAGTTTAAAGACAATGCATAAATAAGCGCTTGTCAAGTCTACAAGAGGCTTTTGAACCTGAGCAAGTTGAAATATATGCAAACTCGTCAGCGTACCGTAGTTATAATCATGATCAGGTGGCTGGCTAACCTACCCGTTAATAAGCCTTGACGTGAATTATGCTATTTGCTTTAGGCGTAATGACCCACCGTTATTTGTGCTACTGTGGTTTCCTCTTAATTCGGCTGCCCCTTTCCAACTTTGGGTGTTGTATACAGAGACACGAACCACATAACGACCCAGGAGAGATCCAGCTCATCATGCTAAAGGCTTGCACAAATAGAATGCCATGTTCTGTGGAACAAATCAACCCTTGGATAAAGCGAGTCCATCATAACTACCCAGCATGCCGTGTCTCAAATACCCCAGAAGTTACCATCAAATGATTTCCACAACCAGCTCTCCAGTTCCTGCAACTGTTCCCTCGACTGTCTTAGGGAAGCGCCAGGTTGCTTACTGGTGCCTGGTCGCGCTTGACTCTGGATGCTATGGTTCCCCCTTTGTTCTCTGTCGCCTAAAGATAGCAGAAGGTAGTCTTTCTCGCCCTCTGTTACCGCTAGGTACTCTAGTAGCTTTGCCCTCCAATTGTCGCCCTTATTTTCGAGAAGTTTAATGAGGGTGTCTTGTTTGGAGTGTTGCTTTTCTGGAGCCATAGACTCGGGTGCTTTGTCACCTTCTACATCTTTTTCGGTTGCTTGAAGATGAAGAGATCTCGTTTGGAAGGGTTCGAGATTCCACAGAGGCGTGTGAACAACGGCGACCTTGTGGTCGGAAGATGCGGATGGGTTCATGTCTACTCCAACTAAGTGTGGGATCGGAAACACCACCAGGTACTGACTGTATGAATGCTGTAATTCCTGTCTTTGGAAAGCGTGGAGGTCACTCAGGTGGTACGGATGCTCGGCGGTTGTTTGAATGAGTATGGCCCTGACGCAACCTTGACACGGGAAACGTTTCCCTGAATTGTATTAACCACTTTTCGTGCTGGTCCATTTGCCACAGGACTGGCAACTGTCTCACTAGAATTTGTCAAGCCTTTCCCCTTTAGTGAATTTGAAACCAAACAAATGCGCATATATTTACCCTTTAGGGTAGCCAGTTGGTGATCTTCCTGTCATGCCCTGTGCTAGGTCTCGTAGATGCTTCTTTGGGGGCTAGATACATATGTTTAGTTACACTATTACATAAGAAGCACTGTTTTTCCCCAATTCGCCGGAATGTTGTATCCGTAGCTTTTCCAGCGTCATTGTTGCACATGCCAGCCTCCAGGATGACCCTCCCGACATCGTTTCCTATGAGAGTAGCCAACAGAAAGTTTGTCCAAGTACCTTCTGTTGGCTTCGGAACGTTCGCAGCAGGTAATCAAGAATCCCCATCCACTCTACGGCGAAGGTCTTACAGTAGCTCGACTGACACCATCCCACCTGGCAGAAAACCCAAATTGGTGCGCCGACGCTGTTGCCAGTGCCTTGAAGGCAGGATACAGACACTTGGATACCGCTTGGGAATATGGGGTAAGCCAACGCTGCCAGGCTCGCTGCGTTCTACATAGTTATTCATTTTACCGCAGGTTGATCACCAGATCGCTCAGGGAATTCGTCAATCTGGAATTCCTAGATCCGAAATCTTCATCACCACCAAGTTCTGGCCGCATTTTGCCACGCCTGAGGATGTGGGCAAAAGTCTAGATCTGACCTTGAGGTCCCTGGAACTGGACTACATTGATCTGTTTTTGGCACATTTTCCAGCATCCATCAAGTCAGCTGGCGATCTCACCAAAGCCAGCAACTTCCTCGGTGCCACTGCCGAGGACCAGAAAGCTGCAACCGATGACGAGGGCAACTATATACCAAACACAGAGCACTGTCCTAGAGCCGTCGCCGAGCTGAACGGAGGCCGGGGTAGTTTTGTCCCTACTTGGCTTGCCATGAAGGCGCTGGTCAAGACTGGCAAATGCAAGGCAGTCGGTGTGTCCAACTTCGAAAAGGAACACCTTGAGGAGATACTACCCTACGCGTCTCACGATGAAGTACCCATTTCCTGCAATCAAGTCGAAGCTCATCCATGGCACCCTAACACAGCGCTATTGGACTTTATGCAAGCGCAAGGAATTCTGGCTACTATCTACAGCCCCTTGGCCCCCAAGACTTATGTAGTAGGCGGCCTCGTCACTGGCGAGCCATTTAAGCCTCATGGGGCCCTTCTCATAGAAGAGCCAAACGTGAAGGAAGTTGCCCGTCGAAACAACATGGATGTTGGCCAAGTTTTGCAGAGCTGGGCGGTGCAAAGGGGGACCATTCCTTTGGCCAAGAGTCAGAGTCCCAAAAGAATTCGGAGCAATTTAAGGCTTCAAAGGCTATCAGATGGGGACTTGAGGTTACTTGAATCAATCTCTCTTCCCGGACTGACGGGGAAATGTGTAGATATCAACATGTTATTTCCTGGGCTCAAGTTTAGAAGTAGAGTAGTGGGTTAGATAATGATGCAACTCGCATTTAAAGCTGAAGTTGAATGTTTCCCACTACATGTGCTGGACATCTATGATTAGGTACAAGAAGAGACAAACATGCATGTAAAATCCTCACAGGCTTGTATCAGGATAGCCCTCTACCGCAAGACTGGCCCATCGCCACGGCCAAAAATGGCTGGACGACCAACGAGAGAGGACTAGAATGGGTTCGGCCTTTCGATAAGCACATCAAACCACGTACAGTACAACCACATGCAGGAGGGTTTACGAAGACAATCAAAGGGCAGGGACAAAGTCATCCCGGCATAATAAGATGCAACAGGTTTTAAACAGCCCAGATTCGCGTCGCTTTACAACGAATATGCTCGGGATGTGGGCGGGTTCTCGGCAAGAGAACACCGGCAGGCTTGTGTCAAGAAGAAGATTGGCATCTTGAAATGACGCCTTCTTTCAGAGTTATTCAAATTCCCTCGAGTCTATTCACCGGAATCTAAACTTTCTTGACTTGTGCATTTATCTTCAACTTAATTCTTAAGCCCATATCAAGTGGTTTCGCTGTTGTCATGCCTTGAAATTTCTAGCGGGCCACATGATATAAAAATAAATTTGAGACTAAAGCATAATAGGAAAACTTTAGAGCTCTTACCCACTACTGCATTATGCTATGCTTCTTACCACTTTATTATATCTTAGGATAACTTGTCATTTTTAGGTGATTAGATCTGAAATGTCTAAAATGTCTGAAATGTCTGAAATGTCTGAAATGTCTATAAATCGTTAACCCTAACACAAGTTATACCAGACTTTGATAGCGTAGAGGATACCTCGACGCCACACACCTAAAACCCGCAGGCGTTATACCTACCCTTGGCATATTCTTTCCCCATCATCTTGACTTAAACGTTGTTTACGTCATCGTCATGGCCCGTAGGCCCGAGCAGAGCCGTGTCTGGATGGTCAAAAACAAGCCTACAGGACTGCCTGAGCTCTCTGGAGATCACCCAACGTTTGCGCTCGAGCAGGCAAATCTGCCACCGTTGCGAAAGGATCAAACTCTTGTCAAAGCGTTGTACTACAGCAATGACCCGGCACAGAGAAGTTGGATAGATCCCAGCATTCCCAAAGAAAGACTCTATGTCCCACCGGTCGATGCGGGTGAGCCCATGCGCGCTCGCGGCCTTGGCCAAGTGGTGGAGAGCACCTCTGCCAACGTAGCCGTGGGTTCAATTGTCCGGGGCAATGTCAACTGGCGTGAATACACCATTCTGGATGCCGACTCTGTCTTTGTGATCGAGCCTCCGCCCGGTCTGAGTCCAACGCACTATCTGGGAGCCTTGGGCAACACTGGCCTCACAGCTTATTATGGCTTGGTTATTGTCAGTGAAGCTCGCAAGAGTGATAGAATTGTCGTGTCTGGAGCTGCAGGCGCAACTGGAAGCATGGTGGTACAGATTGCAAAGAAGATTGTTGGTGCCACCCATGTGATTGGCATTGCTGGGAGTGATGAAAAATGCCGCTGGGTTGAAGAATTGGGTGCTGATAAATGTCGGTTCTCCTCCTCTTCTTTCCTCTTTCCTGGTTTTTATGACCTATGTTAACCGCCTCGCTAATGTCGGTAAAGGCCTCAACTACAAGTCGCCCCATTTCGAACGCGACCTCTACGAGGCAACCAGTGCCGGGGTTGATCTCTTTTACGATAACGTAGGTGGGAGCATTTTGGACATGATGCTTGCTCGCATGTCGAGGCATGGCCGCATTGCTGCTTGTGGAGCAATCTCGGAGTACAATACTAGCAATCCCTGTGTTCTCAAGCACTACTTTCACATAATATCCATGAGGCTACAGATCAGGGGGTTCATCCTATTCGACTATCCTCCTGCCGAAGCCCTGGAGGTGCAGAATCTTCTTCAGCAAGCCATTGTGGATGGTAAGCTCAGTGTCTCGGATGGAAATGAGACCATCGTCTCGACGACGTTCGAAGACGTGCCAAGGACATGGCTGAGACTGTTCGATGGGAATAATACGGGAAAGCTAGTCACGAGACTAGTGGAATGAGGTCGAGTTGGTGAGAATTTTCCCGAGGAGGGAACTGGAGTAAATATGTTGGCAAGGGAAGTCTGTTCTCATTCTGCCGAGGATGCGCACTAAAGAAAGGATATCCGTGTATTATACTTTTATGCATCTAGAGTACAATAATGGCTCAACTTGCTAGAGGTAATAGTTTACCCTGTTTCCGTTGTTAATAGAAACTAAAGTGTCTCTGTTATGCAAAGAGTATAATTTTAAAGGTAAGATATTGAAATTAAATAAAAGGAATTTTAAAAAGTAATTTAACTATATAAGATGCTAAAAGGTAAATTAAGATAACTTAATTAAAAAAGTATAAATTTATTTATAATTAAGTTATAATATTTAATATCATTTAATATAAAACTAAAAACTTTATAAGCTTAATAAAGACTTTTACGCTTAATATCTTATATTAATAAACTATATTATATTATAATAATAAAAATAATTTCTTTAACTAAAACAAATATAAATAATACTAATTAAGTAAAATTAGTATAAATAGAAAAAGCTTTTTTATAAAATAATATATTAATATTATGATTTTATAATTTAATATAATTTTTTTAAAACTTATTAATTTTATATAAAATATAATAATACTTTAAAGATATTAGCTTATTAACCCTATAAGACTTAAAAAGGCTTTTAATACTTTTCAATTTTTTATTAAGTTTTTAAAGAATTAATTTAATTCTTTTTTATTATTTTATATTTATTTAAAAATAAGTATTTAAGATTAATAATAAGAGGTATTTTATTATAATATAAAAAAAAGCTTAAATAGTTACTTAATAAGTAAACTAAAAAATAAATTTAAAATAAAATAAATTTAATAAAAATATTATTAATATAATTTTAAGTAGAGTTTAAAGATATAAAAATAATAAATAGAATATATAAATATAATAAGTAACCTAATTAAATCACTAAGATAGATAAAAGAAATATCTAATAAATAAGATAACCAATCTCATCCTATGTGAATACGCTGGCCTATGTATAATGGAAAACTTCTAGGCAGTAACACACTCATGATACGCGGATACAACATAGCGAACAGGGGGTCCCTATCCGACCCTTCCCGCTTCAAGTCTTCATTCACCGTATGTTCCCACTACCTTGCCAATCCACATCTCTGGCTGAACGTCAGTGTAATTAGAGATATCAGCAAGCGTCTCTTCCGAGCCTTTGGCAAAAGCTTCTCGTAACCCCTCCACACTATCGAAAAAAAGAGTCGCCTGGACCACATATCGTGGTGCCTTTCCGTCAAAAGTATCTTTGTTATCAAAAACCACCACATTCCAGCTCTTCATTCCGAATGGAGACCAACATTTATTTATCAGTGGCATATGGGTGTTAATGTAGCTGAAGGCAGTTAGACGTGGACATGCGGAGCAAAGTGTATTGGAGTTGCCCAGGCGGGCATGACATACTAATCAACGTCAAAGCGTGCCAGCTCCCCAAGCGGAGTAATCGAAGGGTATCCAACAACGAATTTAATTGGTGAGCTCATAACGTGGTAGTTACTGGAACGGGGAATGAGAAATGTGGTAGACAAACTGGGTCTTGGACTCTAGCGAAATCGTTATCTCAATGGTGAAGATAGGCAAATAGATAAGAACAGATAGATACGAATATAATGTATGTTTAAAGATGCCACTGACGCTTCCGTGTAGTGTATTAAGGGGAGGAAACTTTATCTAAATTCGGTATAGGGCACATGAATTCTCCAAACATTTCCTGAAGCAGTCACCAACCCGGTTGATCTATTGGGATTCCTGTCCCAGGCGGGGTACTCGGCTCGTCGGAAGAGAGCTGTAAATAACGTCGTTTTCGAAAGCGACCCTTTGTTTCTTGACGAAAAGCAAGGGGTCAAGTCCACTTAATCACGCTAGATACCACATGACCCATGTAAGTGAGATTGTCAATGTCGGTCACCGGATATCGCTAATTCAGAACAGCAGCTATCGATAGAGATAATTCTGCGAGCCCTATTCAACACACTACCATTACACTCAAGCATGACTCCGACATACACAACGACTGCACATCTATCCAAAGCCGTCTCAATCAGTTGGAAAGAAATGCGGGAGAGCAAGGCCAAAAGGACACCTCCAGTTAAACAAGCCAAGCCAGGCACTGAGAGTCGTTATTCTCCATGTGTTGTGGAGGAGTCGGCAAATAAAAGCTCATGGAAGTAGTCTTAACGAGTTTGGCCGAGGCGAGAGTTACCACCGAAGAGGAGAGAGTAGGAGAGTACGGGTAGGGTCAGATCTAGGGTAGGGACTAGACCAGGCACTTCAATAGTCAATTGGATGATGATGAGTCAAGCCCATGTTAAGTGAGCGTATTAGCACCGAAAGAGACAAAACATCAGATCGTAGAATACTTCCAGCACAATATTAGAATGACAGACTGCCCGTCTGAGCTTTAGATGTATGCGTATTGCACTTGCTGTCAATTTGTGTGTACTTTCCCGTGGGCTACATGAACACCAAGCTCAAGCACCTAGTTACTCTTGCGCTCCTAGCTCATACACTCTGCATCGCTTGAACCTGGTCCCCTCCGTCTCATAGAAGAATACACAGTGTGTTTCGAGGCTCTCTGATGCCTTTAACGGTAGGTATCCGTCCAGTAGCCCCGCCTTCTCGAACTCCGCCCTGTCAACATCCCTCTCAGCGTGCCAGCCGTACATTGTCTCCACCACGAAAGAGTTCTCTCCTTGGTAATACCCGAGGACGTTGATCGTCTCGCGCATGAAGAGATGTTGAAAGTCCTTTGTGCGCATGAAGGACTCGAGGTCGGTGTATTCGTGATTGTTCTTGAAAATGGTAAAACTGGGAGCGAAGAACTGATCTGCAGCTTTGCGAATTTCGCCGGCTTCGACCAGCTCGACGTATTGAAGGTATAGTGACGGGTCCATGGCGTGACAAATGATGATGGTGGTTTGGCGCGTTACTTGTCGAGGGCGCTTATACCTTTCAAGTACAAAACACCAAAGGAGAAGGTAGAGTAGTAACAAGTTGCCAGGGCAATCTTCTTTTACAATGCGGTTATTATTGTTCTCCATCGGTCAGATCTGATAATCCATCCACATAGGGGGATGGAACTCCTCGGGATAAATTAGCCTAAAACAGACAACAGTGCAGATATTTACCAATTATGGAAGCACGTTTATCCCCCGGATTACGTGCGTGCGACGGCCTCTCGATATTCAAAAGCTTCCGAGATGCACTAGTTAGTTGGAGCTTCAAATCATCCGGAGTTAAAGTCTATCGGCCGGCCTTGTCCATTCCCTTCAGCTTGTCAAGTGTTGCAGTCTGAAATATGTCGAGTGGCGCCAACGACACCTCAAGCTCCCGCAGCTGCCAAGGCATGCTGGAAAAGTTCTTTTCTCTGTCTGGTTGCACCGTCATCCTGACAGGCGGTGCACGTGGAATTGGTCTTCAGCTCTTGAAAACCCTCCTCACGGCTGGCGCCGACGTCGCTTGTCTCGATATCCTCGCTGGGCCAGCACCGGACAGATTACATGACCTCAAGCTGCATGCAGGCGCAGAGGACTCTTGGGTCTGTTTCTACAAGTGTGACGTCACAGACGAGGCAGCGGTCGAGCAGACCTTGGCCGATGTTGACCAGAAGGCGACTCAGCGATGCCGGCCGATAACGGGCCTGGTGAACTGTGCCGGAATCCAGATGGCTGGGGACGCTCTAGAGCTTGCGGCAGAAGACTTTCGCCAGGTCATCGATGTAAATGTGACTGGGAGCTTCTTAGTTGCGAGGCAGACCGCAAAGGTGATGCGACGGAACGGCACCGGCGGAAGCCTGCTCCTCATAGCGTCAATGGCGGCCCATGCTGCGAACCGGGTGAGTGAGCCGAGACACGTCTCTTGTTGTTTTCCGAGACTAACGCATGGTGCGAACGAACGAACGAACAGGGGATCAACAACTGCAACTACAACGCGTCAAAAGCCGGGGTGCTCCAACTCGGCCGATCTCTGGCACAGGAGTGGGGTAAAAACAAGATCCGAGTCAACACGTTATCGCCGGGCTACCTGCGGACTGACATGACCCAGGAGCTGTTGGATGCGGATCCGGCACTGAAGAAGCTATGGCTGGCGGGGGCAATGCTAGGGAGGCTCGGCGAGGTGGCGGATCTCGAGGCTGCGGTTCTGTTTCTCCTGGGTGATGGGTCTCGATTCATGACGGGGGCTGATCTGAGAGTCGACGGAGGCAACACGGCTGCCGTTTAGATGCTGTAGATAGGGAAGCTTTCCGCTAAACTTGAAAGAGCTTATCTAGGATATCTAAGCTCGCTACTGATTCACTGTGGGCTATCCAAGACAGTTCGGGTTAGTCCTGTCCCCGCATTCAGTACCTAATCTGCGTCACCACGACAGCCGAGGCTCGGTCGAGACGGCAGGGGAAAGGCGCAGGGGGACGGCCTTTGCCCAATGGCTCTACGGCTGATAGTGAGTGAACCATCCCACGGAATTGCAACGTGTCAAAACACAGCCGACGGGATGCTGGAAACGAGTAGCCCTGCCCATATTTCTCACCTCGAGAGAAGTGTGATGAGATAGATGGACAATAGATAAGCGATGGCCGGTTACAAAAATTCAACCTTGATATCTGCTCTTGGTTGCTTATACCTCCCTGCCTGTGGTCGAGTAGCCATTACTGTTGGCGCAGTCAAAAGTGGGGGGCAGGACATGCTGCTTGTGAATGTAAATGCGCTGAATGGCTGCGATGTTACCTACCTCCCGTATCAGCCAGCGTCCCCCTCCGGCCTTTCCTCTTGGGTCCGTCCCATATCCGGGGTACTGATACCCAGGCCTCCCGTCCGTTCATCCCCGCAATCTTTGCGGGGTATTGTATTGTTATCGACGCTACTTTAGCGCGAAGACGTTGAGGCAAAGACCCTCGTGGTCCGCTATTTCAGCTTGGTCGCACTTCTCTACCCCCGCCGCCTTGCATCCTTTCGAGGGGATTGGCATCACTCGACGTCTCTTTCAACCAACAGCTCGCCACGATGCCAGGGATCCGTTCTCGTGGTGGTAAGAACAAAGACTCGGACCCAAACAAGCCATCCTCCTTGGTGTTTGTGCCCAGGCTAACTTGCAGCTGTCTGTCAGGCTGCTGGAGCTGTCGCCAGAAACGGCGGAAATGCGACGAAGCGAAACCCTCCTGCGAGACTTGCAAGACAAGAGGTATCGTCTGCGGCGGCTACGAAATGCGTTTTACGGAATTCCGAGCTCAAGGAAACTACAGTGGTCAGCTGGTTTGCAAGCTCGCAAGGGGCTCTGCTCCCGAGAATGGGCCTACCAAGTCGACCAGACGAAGAGGACCGGCAGCCACCAGGCGAACATCTACAACCAGACAGCTATCACCGCCGCCGCCGCCGCCGAAACCACCCCCTCAGCCATCGGTTCCTGCTCCAGACAACGCCAACACCCAGTCCGCCCCAGCAAACCAGTCGCAAGACAGCGTCTGCTCTTTGCCTGCCGGAACTGCGGATGAGGTGCTCCCCGATCGACCCCCTGCCGTTTTCGGCCCAACGCCTCCGCCCTTGCAAGGCACGGAAACAGGCCCTGAAGAGCCTCAAGGTTGCCAGAACTGTCGTCGTCTGAGCAGTACCGCCGCATCTCAAACTAACGTTAGCCCCGCCCGGTCCATCCTTGCCGCTTCGTACTCGCCCGCTACATCGCAGAACGACATGGCTACCCACCGGCCTTCGGGGAGTGATAGTGACCGCCAAGACCAGGATTGGGGAATTCTTGAGCCCGCTGATGCCTTGGGACTGGACGCGCACCTTGGCTTCGGGACTCAAGACGACGGAATATGGCACTTGATGCAGTCAGATTTGGATGCTCCAATCGGCCTTTGGACTCCTGCCAGCCCACGACAGGATGTGGGACTCCTGGAACTAGCCGAAATCTCCAACAATGACCATCAGCACGTAGAACAAGGAGTGGGCCAAGACATGCACGAATTTTCGACAGATTCAATGGAAGGTCTGGGTGACCTGCCCAGACCCCAAGTTGACCCTGGCCCCCAAACTGCTGGCATCTTGAGCCGCGAGGCCATGGTGTTGCTGGACATCGACTCTTCGGCAGCATCAACCTTTGGGAGCCATGATGGGCTTGGATTGTCCTCCTTCTCAACCTCTATTCAGGATATCACCAGCTATTCAGACTTCAGTAGTCCCTTCGACACCTACCTTTTCAGCCACTGTACGTCAACGCCTTTGTCGCCTTCCCTTTCATCATGACGGGAGTTGAGGATAGTCCTGACGTCGTGTAGTCTTTAGCGTGTTGGCTCCGGGATTCTACCCCGTGGCCCCACATCACAATCCATTCAAGCTTGTGTACGGCAAGCTGGCATCAATTTGTCCGCCACTGAGAGCAACTATCCTGGGAGCCTCGGCATTGCACTTGGGCGGCATGAGCCAGCTGCCCCCGGGCGTCGTGTCTCTTTATCGTGACGCGTCCAGGGTGTCGTTCAGCACCGCCGTCAAGTCCCGAAGGCGAACTGAGGCCCTAGCCGCAACGATACTTCTGTCCATCATCGCAGATGTACGCTTCCAGTTGTTCTCCCTGAATACGTTGACCGCAGCTTACCAAAACCGTCAGTCTATCGGAAGCGGCACGGCCTGTTGGACGTCAAAGCTGGGCCTAGTGCGCTCTCTGCTACAAGACAAGGCCGTGACGCCACCGAGCCCAGACTCGGCTATCGTCATGTCATTTCTCCACCTGCACTTTAGCTGGATGACGGCGATCGCTAGGACGGTCAAATGGCATGACAGCTCGTTGGCAGATGCTGATACTCTTGAATTTATAGAAGGTAGTTTCATCCGTCCCATTTCTTCTTATTTCGCTGACTGGGTCGCTTGGCTACAGACCCTCTTCACGAGAGCCTATTCTCAAGGGACCACGCTAAGTGGTTCTGCAACTTGCCTGACTATAGATTCTTTTGCCTCCTGAAAGAAGCTACACGGCTTCATCGAATGGTCCTGGACCCATTTTCAGACAATGAGGGTATTCGAAGCCTCATACCCGACGTAGCAGACCTTCTATACCGGGTCAAGGAGTGGCAGCCGGGGCCTTCGACCGCCACCGCGCCGTACAGCGCGTTTGTGGCCGAGGTCAATGAAATTTGGCGACAAGGATTATTGAGTTACATCTATGATGATATATGTAGCTTACCGCCTTCGGATCGACGCATGCGAGCATGCGTTGGCCAAGGCATGACGGCATTGCGAAGTCTGTCTTGGCTGCAATCCATCATTTGGCCCCTGTTCATGATTGGAGTACATGCGATTGACGCAAATGACCGTCAGTTCCTACAAACAGCATGCAACACCATGAGCATTAGCATCAACTTTGGGTCGCCTCTAACCATGATCAATATCTTTCGACAGGTTTGGGCGGATATGGATTTAGAGGGGACCGATAAATGTCGGTGGCGGACCGTCATGATGCAGACAGGCATTGAGATTAATCTTGTTATCTAGAATTAAGACCACGCAAGTAGCAGCAAGGTTGATTAGACCAGGGCGGGATAGCTAACATCCAGCTCAGGTAGCAGCAGTAAGCCACAACTATCACCTGTCAAATGCAGCCCTGCCTTTGTAACATCTGACAAGTACAGAAGCTCGTTCGAAACTTGCCCTCTAAATACTCTTGGCGATTAAATCCTACTCTACGTCATGCTTGTGGTGCGAGTTGTCACCCTCTACAAACACCCCTCTGTCCTCAGGCGGAGCCACGTTGACCACAAATTGCTCAAATGTCGGGGGCTTGTACGATTTTCTGGCATCCAGCACCCACATTATGAGACACAAGATAGCAAAACTGCCGGCGAAGAGGATTGTGTAGTTCATGTTGGACGCTGTGACCGGGTGCACCTGGGGGATCTATTGAGGACAGTCAACATGCAAACAAAACAAAACTCGGAGGACAGGTGGAGTTGCTCACCATGACAAGAACAGTTACTATTGCCGTGTAGACAACCGCCACAGCTGCGCAAAAGTATCCGAGCCGATGGAGACTGAACTTGGTCGTTTTCAGCTGTGCTCGACCGAAGATGAGCATCATCAAGGACGGGGCCGCTATTTCTATCAGTTAACCAAGATTCGCGCGTCGAGCCAGGTGTAGGAAACAAACCGTAGCTCAAAAGCATAAAAAGTGCCTCAGCTCCCAACAAAGCGTTGAATGCTTGTGTTGAGAAGAGATATCTACATCAGCTTTTAGTGGCCCGCGCCCTCGCCATGAAGCCAGGCTCTTCTGTTACTTACACGATGCCGATTAGTATCGAAAGTCCGAAACAAAGATTGAGCGACTGTAGCGGGACCATGAACCTGGGCTGAATCTTGGTGAGCCTAGCAAGTAGTTAACTAGTCAGTCAGAATGCCCATTCATTTTCAAGGCTTGCCACTCACGCTTGCTTGAAGAATAGGCCACCATCCCGGGCGAGAGCGTATCCTTGGCGGCTGGAGGCAAGCATAGCTCCAGTTGTGGATGCCATAAAATTGATCAGCAAGACGACGTTGAAGACTATGGCAGCAGCGTCGCTCTTGAGACCTTGTCGCACAACCTCAATGATTGGGACGCTACAATTCATCAGCGATGATGAAGAATGAATAGTTCCGACACTTATTTACCCAGTTGGTGTTTTGATAATGACGTTGATATCTGTGATGGAGAAGCCAATTGTGAGGATGTAGATTACTCCGACCGTGAATTGAGTGGCCATAGTAATGTACAAGACCCTCGGAATTTGAACAGCAGGATGCGGAAGCTCTTCGGCCATGTGGCAAGCTGCGTCCAGGCAGATGAAAGCAACCATGCTATTGTACAGACCCAGGACAACCGCCATTGCAGCAGTCGAGTAACTAGGTAGGCAAATGGCACCCGTCAGTATAAAGATAGCGTGGTGACAAGAGCTTACAAAAGCACTCACCCCGTCTCATTGACGATATCTTTAAAAACAAACCCGGCATCTGCCTTTGAACTGCGAGCGAGGAGAGCAATGACAAATCCCACAAACCCAACCATGCTGGCCGCACCTAGAGAGAGAGAGATGGTCAGATGATTGAGCCCAACGGCCAAGTGAGTAGTTAGCTTACAGCCACAGTTTTCCAAGTAACCCACCCCGGGCAACATGAATGCATTGATCGCCCATGCCATGGTACACCAGGCGATATAAACTAGGAACAGCTGCCACCGGGTGGTCACTGAGACCTCGGGCTTGCATAGGTTGACCAGAGAAAAGGTCAACCCTGTAGCGATGGCTGAGCAGGAGGCGATGGTGAAGACCCAGCCAAGGTAGTTGAGCCAGCCAAGCGGATAGCTGATATATCTTCGGTACTTCTCGGGAGCGAGAAAGGTGGCAAAATGATAAGCGCCGCCTGCCGTGGGAAACATGGAAGCGCACTCGGCTAGAGTTGCCATGATACAGAGAACGCAGAACGAAGAGCCTATGCTGTGGGCAAGGTTAGCTTGCGTGTCAAGAGCAGCTGGTAGAATGGAAAGTATGCTATACAAGCCGTAAAAGATGGAAGGGATGCCTCCGGCCGAGAATCCCACCACAAAAATGTAGGACATGCCGCCAAAGATGTTGACCATGTTCCATGCGATGGACAGGATGCCCCATGTGCCAAAGTCGCGCTTCAGCCTCACATCTTCTACCGTTCCGACGTGGTTTGAGATTGTCTGCTGGATAGGCGTGCTGGGTTTGACTTTGTCTGACATTGTGATGGACCTGTCACGCACTCGATTGCGATGAAGTTGAAGAGAGGAAAGAAATCAATCTTGGTAGCGGGGGATGAAGAGCGTTGGAGAAGAGATGAAAAGGGGTGACATATTCCCTGGTTGCCTACGAGGCCATGAGTCGGTAAGGTCAAGTCAACAAGATAATTAACAATGGTATAAGTTACCTATTTGGGAATACTTAGGCCCAGGCTTATCATGACAAATTATCCTCGTCTGGTTGGGTGATGTGGAAGCGGGATATGAACGAACTAACCCTAAATTGAACAAAATAAGAGGTGTTTTGCCTAGCCACCCTCGAGGACGGATTGGAAGTTATCTGACGACTTACTGCATGCATCAAGAGGTTGGGCAGATAGCTACCTATCCCAGCATAACCCCCTCCATATGAACAGGTCTTGTACTTCCTTGCCCTCCTCTCTGTTGCGCCACTCTTTTACTCGGTGCAAAACTTACCTTACTTGGTTGATCATTCGGTCAAAGGACGAAAAATGTCAGACTCCAAGCCCATGGTTACCCCGCCTACCGACTCGATGGATGATCCGACTCCGCTGAGCACTGGCCGTCTTCTTGGTAAGGTGGCAGTGGTAACGGGTGCTTCATCGGGCTTTGGCAGAGCCATTGCGTTCCGATTCTCAAAAGAAGGTGCCAAAGTCGTGTGCGCAGATATCAAGGAGGACCCTGGCACGGGGGGTTCCCGGGACGCTGATAAAGGTTTTCGGACAGACAAATATATCACCGGCAAAGGCGGACAGGCAATTTTCGTCAAGGTTGATGTCAGCGACTCGGCACAAATGGACCAGATGATTGCCAGGGCAGTCGCTGAATACGGCCAACTGCATATCATGGTCAACAATGCGGGCATATGTCCCGAGGCGCAAGCACCCAATGCCGGCAAACTCCTGTACGACCTCGACGATGAGGTCTTTGACAAGACTATGAGGGTAAATAGTCGATCGGTATTCCTGGGATGCAAATATGCGATTCGTCAGTTTCTTAAACAGGATGTGTTATCTTCGGGTGACAGAGGGTGGATCGTCAACATCGGCTCTACGGCGTCGTTGACGGCCGATGTTGGCATTGGTTAGATGAGATGCCATCCATATCTCTGCAGACATGCTTGCTTACAATTATTTTTCCATTTCTAGCTGCCTATAATACAAGCAAGGGCGCTGTTCTCCTGACTACCAAGTCCGTGGCGGTCGAGATGGCACCACACAAAATCCACTGCAACATTGTTTGTCCTGGAGGTGGGTGTCGCCAGCATCTTTTTGCCTCTGATCTTGGATGCGACTAATCTGCCGTAGACGTTATTACATCATGCTTTGAGCCGCATTTGTACGACGCGAGCGCAGTAGCCAACTCCTTGGCCAAGTATCCTTGGGGCAGATTTGGTTCTGTTAGCGAGATTGCCGCAGCCGTGTGTTTTCTTGCTTCGCCTGACGCGGGTTTTATCACTGGGGCTGTCCTTTCTGTTGATGGAGGATTTGTTGCTCAATAAAATCTCTTTAAGCCGGGAGAAAGGACGGATCTTGGCCGTCGAAACCACGACCTTTTCTTCTCGAGCCATTGTGATGAAAGCCCGGGCGCAGGAACAGGGAAAGGAGAGTGGTTTTCCAGCGCGTCACAACAAGTATAAGAGAGCTGTGTATGACTGGTGTCTAGTGGTACTATCGAATCAAATGAATGCGAGACGGTGGTAAGAGATTGAACCGGCCATGTGATGTCTCTCTCGCCAAACGTGGTGAGCTCCAGCTCTTCACCTGTGACGATCTGCGAAACGCAGTTCTGGTTCAGAGAGCGAGACCCATGACCCGGAGATGTGATATCCGCGAGGCGAATGACCAGAACGACCCCATTTCGGGGGGGGCAAGCAAATAGGATCAAGGATCCAGTCCCGTACACAAGCCTACGACGGTGTCTACTGCCATGACCGTTCCCCACGAGAAGAGGATCAAGGTCCCGATGGATGAGATACGTCGCACAATAGATGATCTATATGACTGGCATGCTGCCAGCATAGCACAAAGAGAATAACATCGGTCTCGAGTGCTGGGCGTTCCGTCACCCGTCACTACAACTGCCCCTGATAACGGCATGCCACGTGTTCCATTAGATGGTGGTCCACCGTACAATGGAAGATATGCAAGGCCAACGTGCTGATGCGCAAGCCCGTCAAAACCAGGAATCGCTTCCAGAGATCCCCCTCAACGCCCGGGTCGATCAGAGTGCCCCGAGACTCGGAAGGGAGGTGGCCCAAGTCTCATCTGACCAAGCCTTAGGCACCCGCACAACGAGGTAGATAACAGGCTGAGGATGGATCTTTTTTCATCCGAAATTGCTGCCGATCTAGAGCCACCTGCGGGAATGCCTGTTTTCACCGAAAAGAAGAAGCGTCGCGTATGCTATCCTGGTGCAGAGAGACCCCTCTCCTTCTCTAGGTAGAAACTCCGATGTCTTTTTACTAAGCCTTCATAGACAAGAGGACCACGCCGATCTCATATTACCTATTTTGCTATGGGATGGTTCTCGCCTGTAAACTTAATACCATTTAATAGAAGGCGCACCGGATACTATTACTACTAGCTGTATACTATAAGGATAATTTAGCACTACTATAGGTGCCTCCTATAATAAGAAGAATCCCATGTCGCTGTTTTCTCTGACTGCTATGCCTCTTTCATAAAGGAGAAACTACCCAAGGCCTGTTCGGTGAATAAAATGGCCATCGGATGCGACCACTAGCACCCCGAGGAGCTAGATGATCTCACCCCAGTGGAAGAAAAGTTGATCGCTCTCCACTGTATTGGGCAATCTTCCGGTGCTAGCCCAGAGACTGACACAGAGGAGGCCCTCGAGGCGGTGACTCTTAGGGAGCAGGGCCGTACTCTGTTCTACTTCGAGGCATATCGATGTAGGGGCGCACTCCTCGCGCATCTATGCCTCTACGACTATCTTTCTATAATTCACTTAGTGCCCCGAAAGGACCGTGGCGACGATGAATTTCACATATTACTAGACGGACTTTCCTTAGACGTCCGTAACTGGATATAGAAGCTACGGCGGCGTCATAAATATGCTGTCCTAATCTCCTAATGCTTCATTACCGATGATTATAAGGATAATGATCTAGACTACTTCAAACGGTGCGCCCTAGCCTGAGAGTCTCTGCTGACACTTTTGATAGCAATTCTATCCTTTACCTCGGCTTATTCGTGCCCTGGGAATCATTCCTTAGCCACATCACATACGGCTTCTCAAGGGCTCACCTCGTCCCGAAAAGCCATTGGCGGACCCCGTAGGGGACCGGTCTCCTGTCATCGTCACGCTGTGAACAGGATGTTCGGCGATGGAATTATTGTATCAGCCAGCTCCCGGTGAACCTTCATTTCCGGTCATGACCTGTATCTCCACAGTCAAATCACTCAAAATTCGTTTAATAGCAAGCTCAAAGTTTGAACTATTCTTTTCATAAACAAGTGGCCATTTCATAAGCGTTAAATACTTCGAGTTCGCTGCGAATTCTTATGCGCCGAATGTCCAAAACCAGGAACACCCCCGCCCGGTCTGTCTCGAGAGGAAGCTTCTCTAGGATGCTCAATTGACTGAAAATCATGAGAACCGTGGGTCACATCTGCTCTCAGGGTGCATTGAGAGCAATAGTCGAAATCAGAACAGACCAGACAATTGAAACGGGTTCCATAGATATCCTGTTGCCGATGAGCAAGTTGTCCGGGAAGGAAGAAGAGAAAGGCAGTGACTTACGAGACCACAGCCATCACATACAGCATCATGTCTCAGAGAGTGATCAAGAGTCAAAATATCCAGAACCCACAATCTCCGATTGCCGATCATCTCGTTAGTTATCGATATTCGGTAGGAATACTCGTCTTTGCAGTATCCCAACAGTCTATCACCACGATGGAGATACTGACTTCGTGGAAGTGTCATCCATGAAGGGTCCATCTGGGCAGCAACGGATTGTGGTTCGATAGGGGGTTTGACAGGACTGAATAAATGGCCTCCAAACTGACAAACAGGGTTGAAATCTGGATCAAATCCTAGTTTCAGTGCCCGAGATCCAGATTCCGAACTCAACCATATTGATCCAGCAGTGCCACTTGATCCTGTTGGTATTTCGAGAACTCGGTCCTTGTCAGACCACTTATTCAATGAGTTGACCTCCGAGACCCTGTCGTTTCCCCTTGACGGAACGGTGGTAATTTTTGTTGGCAGCGTTCGAATCCAGAACCCGTACAAACGATTCATCGGACGCTCCCTATAATCTCTTTGCCGAATGTAGACTTGCTTGAATTGGGCTTTCGATGCCAATCTTGCCTCGAAGGTCAGGGTGTCCGTTCCTTCTAGTAGCACTCTGACAAACTGATCACTTTCTGGGAGAAGTTGCAGGTAGATTCCGACGCGACTGTTGGGAATGTTTTCCAGCTCACAATCAAGCGCAGCAAGATATGTCTCCATGGCCCAGGGTACCATGGGTAGCTCTATCGACAACCCCTTAGTTGTAAGGGAGTATGGAATTCGATTCCATTTGGACTTGGACGGGATGATGTTGAAGCAGTCGATAAAATCCTTGGGAGATTTCGCTAGCAACCCGCGATAGTTGCTGCTGTTGCTCTTCCAAGCAAAGAGAGACTGGTCATCCGAGATCTTCATAATCTCTTCTTGAAGCCGGATAAATGCCCGTTCGCCTTCACCATACAACATGGGCATGTTGACTTTGAAGAACCCTAGGAGGCTATAAGCCCTGTCTTCCGATCTGGTCGTTGTCCGCTTCGCCGCCCAAGACATCCTCTTCGCTATGCTGAAGTCATCGGGATCCGCACCTTCAAGCATGGCCGCATCGATATTTGTAATGCTCGAGATGATATCCTTGAGACTTTCTTTTGTCCCGATTTTCTGCCAGGCGCAATTGAAGAACTCAACGGTCGCAGGCGCTATGAGCTCCTGCAGTGTCCAACCTCGGGTGAACCACACGCTCTCTCCGAAGCTCGCATCCTCCGACGGATCAGTCGTCTCGACATCAGCCAAGTACGCGTAGCATACTGCTGCATTTTGATACCACCGATACATTGAATTGATGGACTCGGTCAGCTCCGCACTACTGGTCTTGTCGATGCAGCAGGTATCAACCCACGCGAACCCAAGCCCGTCTTTGAGGGCCTGGTCGCAGCATCGCTTAATTTTGTGGTAGCCTGCCTTGGTGGTGGCTGTGCCATCCTGCATGTCTTTAAGAGACACCTCGCCATTTAGCCACCTGTGCGAGAGAATTGCGTATGCTGGAGTGTCATCGCTGAAGAACTCTTCGATCTCCAAAGTTGCCGAGTTGAGAAGGCGCATGGTGGTGGGGTTTCTTGAGTTAGACAATTTGTGTGCGTGCGTTTGTTAAGAATTTTGTTGAATTCATGAAGAGGAAAAACAAAGAGAGGAAAGAAAGAAAACCACGCAAAGCGGTAAGCGCGGATGGATTATTCCTCCGTCACGACCCTGCACGGGCATGATGCCCCTATGATAGAGGGATCGCCAGTGCTGGTCATAAATCCTTATGGGGGCCTCTAATCCGGCGTTTCCACCATGGTTTCTAACCGCTTTCACAGGCAAAGGAACATATTCCGAGGAGCATCAAGGATGAACCGAATGCCCGATGTCAAGGAACTGTGAGTGTGGGGACCGCAAAATTTGTCTTCGGGTTTGGATTCCTTTTGGCAATCATCAGAATAAATGCCGAGTCAATCGACTTGGTTCATCTAGAGTGTATGTGAATAGGCCAGCCTCCAGCACGCCCCACGATTGGCGCTCAAATAGCCTCAGTCCTATTCAAGGCTATGTCTCAGGAAAGACAAAATTATTTTAAACTCCCTCTTACCTAGGTAGGTATCCGGGGTTTTCCCGCTCGGCGATGATATACACGTGACCACCCTTAGACCAATGTGCAGGGTCCAATCCGACAACTTCATCCTTTTAACCTCAGATCCGAAATGCCATGAGCTCAACATCATTCCCAACCTCTCAGTACTTCCCCCCCCGCCGCCGCGTCTGGCAGGCCTGCACAAACTGCCGCGCCCGGAAGACGCGATGCGACGCCGCCAAGCCAAAGTGCAGCCTGTGCGTGACGCAGAACGTAGCCTGCGTGTACAGGGACTCGCAGCAGCCAAAGATCGAGGCCAACACGCTGATCCTCCTCGAGAGGATACAGCTGCTTGAGGATCGCATCTTTGCGGCGCCAGGGTTTGGCGGCGGGCAAGATGATAATGTGACACATCAGCCACCTGGAGCAGGGTGGCAGGGTGGTGGTGAGAATGATGCGCCAGAGATGGAGCCGCAGGATTTTCAGATCTTGATCCCGCTGTCGCACACGGCTTGTGCGAATCACGTGTTTAATTGGCCTATTGTGCGGCAGCTGCTCTCGGATATCGCCCCGACGAGGACCTCTCACGGGAATGTTCTTTCGACTGAAGCGACCGACATCTTCTTCCAGCGGAGGCCTGACCAGGAACCGAAGCCGTTTCCTCCGGATTCGTGGAGAATATCTGGGTTTGGGGATTCCTTCGAGAGGTATCGACGCATGTTGGACTCGTACTTTGCAGAGGTCAATGTGTTCTTCCCGCTCTTGTCGCATGATGAAATGCTGGACGTGCTGCATCGGGTCTCTGGCTCTGAAGTACGTGATGAAGAAGGTGGTCATTCCGTGTCGCCTGCTCGTTACTGTCTTTTGCTGCTTGTGCTTTGCTTGGGTGATTTGGCTCCTCGGAAACGACCGTTCCGATCACCTGAAAGTGGGGAGGAAAGCCAGGACTCTCCGGCAGAATTTCCATATGTTCAGCTGTGGCAGAAGGCGCAGCTGTTAATGGGGCACATCTCCTCGGATCTGACGCTCGAGGCGACGCAGTGTGCCATGCTTGCTAGGTGAGAGGCCATTCATCTAGATATCAAGAGGTGCTGACATGAGTAGTATATACATGGGAGCAAGAGGTCAAGTGTCGGACTCGTTTCACTGGGCGCATGCTACGGCTGTGAAATGTGAGGCTTTGGCGAAGAGGTACGCTCGAACCTGGTCATCTTGATGATGTTACTCACCCCGCTAGGACTCTTATCGGTCCAAATGAAAACGACGTCTTTTCCGAAGCATTCCGTCGGCTGTACTGGGTAGCCTTCATTTTCGAGGGTGACTTTGTCTCCGAAATATCCATCACTCTGCCCTCAGGCATTGCCCGCTACGAGGACCTCGTCCCGTACCCCATCCAAGGCGCTCCACGTGGTAAATCTGCCGAGACTACTACCCCCAGACCGGAGCCCGCGTCGCTAGATCCCGCAGAGGAGCTGGTCGCCTTTCAGATCAGCACTAACGCCGCCATCCGGCGGTTCCTCAACCACGTCAACAGCGTCGTCTATGACAGCAAGGACCACTTCCGCATGACGCGGACAAACTACGCCAACTGGCTCCTTCGCACGACCGACGACCTCTGGTCTTACCACAGCACCATATACCGCAACCTCCCAGACGTTCTGCTTAGTCGGGCGGAGGAGCAGCAGCAGCCGGGGGAGGAGGCATCCCCGGGGACGTCGAGGCGCCTGGGAAACCACGCGTGGAATATTGTCCGGCTTCAGGGGCGGTACTACGCCGGGCAGTACATTGTCCACAGGCCGTTTATCGAATACGTCCTGCTCAATGTGGGTCACTTCCACACGCACCCGTGCAAGGAGGCCATACTGGAGAGGTGCAGGATGTGCCTTGAGGGGTGCAAGGGCTTTATCGGCGTGTTTGATGCGAATCCTGTTAATAGGATAACGTGTCTATTTGCAAGCGGCATGGTGTAAGTTGACTCTCCCCTTGATGAAGTAGTTGTTGTTCTGATGGTTGTGTTAGTACCTTTACGATGGTCATGATATTACGAATTGCGACGTTTTGCGATGTGTTGAGGGAGATTTTGCCGGGGGACATCGAGGAGACGATTCTGGTGGGGAAGAGGAATCTCAGAAAGTTTGGGGTTAGCGTTGGGGAGTTTGGCTGGCATTTGGAGGTGCTGGAAAAGTTGGATGCAGCGTGCAGGGAGAGGATGGCTGCTCGATAGTGGGAAGATCCCCGCTGAGAAGGATGCATTCCAAGTTGCACTGTTGGGACCGAGGTAACTGCTATTGACTTGCTGGCGATGCTACGATGATGTTGAGCAACATTCATGGGACATCAATAACCTCAGACACATACAAAGATGGCTTCACTATCTCTGCTCACAAACCTCAACTATAGAATTGCTTGAGTCCATACTATCATATCTCTCGATTTCTTGCATGAGGCTGCATCACCTGCATTACCACTAGACCTTGCGCTCGACATTCTCATCCTGCTCCACGACACCATCATTCTTTAAGTCAGTTACCCGAACATCCGCAACCTCACCATCAAAGATAACGGCAATTTCCTCAAGAGCCTTGCCCTTTGTCTCGAGGAACCACCCATAGGCGATGAAACTCTCCACGGCGAGGATGGCAACATAGACAAGGTAGTACTTCCAGCCAATGTCGTCAAGGCCAATCGGCTACAAAAGTCAACTCAACCCAACAATTAAAGATGCAAGACGATGAGACTCACGTTGACGTATTGGTTCACAAAGACAGCGCACTTTGTAGAAAACACATATGTAGCCATCCCCTTGGCGCGGATCGAATACGGCAGAACCTCAACTGAGTAGGCGACCGGCAGCGGCGAAAAGGCAATGCAGTAGAACATCTGGAAGACAAAGATGAGAGCCATTACTGCTATACCCGCCGCTTTTGCGCCCGTCTTGTCAAACTCGGCGGATGCGATCGTCCAGGCCGTAAAGACTGTGAGCATGCCGAGGGTTGACGCACGGAAGAGGGGGCGGCGGCCGACACGCTCGACGAAGAAGGCAGTTGTAAGGGCGAGGGCAAAGTTCCAGACGTTGATCAGGCCGTTGACGAGAGCCTGAATGTTTTTGTTTGTGATGCCGACCGTATCCATGACGCGGGAGAGGTCTGATGCCATTAGACGGTGTTTGAGGCGAGATACGCGGCACTTACAGTAGGCGATGAGGCCGTTGCCTGACCATTGGCTCATGAAGCCCATGCAGAGGACGAGGAACATGCGGTATCGATTGCCGCTGGTGCTGACCATGGACTTCCAGGTTGTTGCACCGGAGACTAGGACAGTGTTAGTAGACAGCTATCCACGGTGCTTGGACAACTCACGCTTCTCGTTGTCAATTGCAGCGCGGATCTCTTCGTATTCACATCGGACAAGCTCGGTTTCGTTACCGTCTCCATGGTATTGCTTCAGGGCGGCGAGGGCCTCGTCATCGCGGTCCTTGGACATGAGCCATCGAGGGGATTCAGGCAGGAACCAGATGGTGGACAGCTGGATCAAGCTAGGTGCCATCTGGAGGAGTGAAGGAAGTCTCCAAGACCAGGTGCTGGGGATTCGACGCGTGCCAAATGTGATCCAAGCTGCTGCGATGCTGCCGAGGAACCAACTGTAGGGGTTAGCAATGTTACTTCCACAAATTGAGTGAGTCCTACCAAGTATTGCAGATGGCCGTTACAGTGACGCGATCCTTGGGGTGCGAAAGCTCAGAGACGAGACTGGGTGCAGAAGTAGTCGCAAAGGACAGCCCGAAACCCAAGATGAACCTGCTCACAACAAACATGGCAAAGTTGACACTCTCGCACTGGAGGACCGCCCCGATGATCATGATGATGCTGCCGACGGTGATTCCCCAGCGGCGGCCAAACCTGTCGGCGACGTAGGGGGCGATGGGGGTGGAGCAGATGGATCCGAGGGACATGATGGAGCTCATGAGGCCGAGCTGGGCGCCTCGTGGGTTGTCGAAGAAGTCATCCCAGTAGGAGACCGTCTGGAGAGAATTCATCATGCTACCATCGTATCTAATTGAAGTGGAATATTAGCAATCATGATGATGATGATGATGAGGTGATGTGTGCATATTGTGTTGGTTTTTTTTGTTTTTGTTTTTGATATCGTTGGAGCCCGGCCCTTGATGGGATATCTGAGCCACAAGACCGATTATAATGAGGAGAACGTACCCGCTGGTTGCGTAGGAGACGACAGCTGCTGGAAAGAGGAGAAAGTAGAGCCGTCGACGGGCTGCGGAGTGATACCATGGTGGTGCATCCCCTGCGAGCTGGGCCATGCGAGAGGGCTCGTACGAGTCCTTGGCTGGGGCATCGCCGCCTTGCTTGCGTGCTTTGCGGGCTGCTTGGTCCTGCCGGGGGGCTGGGAGGCGTTGACGGAGGGCATTCATGATGGAGAGAGAAGGGGTGATGTTGAGTGCTTGAGGGATGCTGGTTCAAGTGGCATCTACAGCTTCTTTATATCAGGGCATCAAAGGACCCGACGCCACTAGACTCGCGCGGCTAATGTAATTGAGTTTCTTCTGCCCAGAAAAAAAGGATCAGAGACCACGAGATGGAGACGGCATTTAGGCGAGTTGGTGTTGAGGGACCGGGGTGATTTCCCCCACAGGCATCAACAAGAACGGAGAAGTCTTAGAGGGCTCCCCATGGGGATATGGCAAGGTTTTTCGTGTCAGGGTACCTGGTTGAGTCAGTGGTCATGACTAGTAAAGCCGGTGGCGTGGGTTGGAGTGGTAGTTTGACGTGGAGATCCCCCTCACAGGAGGGATCCTTGAGTCAGGCCAATGGCGTTGCTTCGGGGGAGCTAAATCGCAAGCCCGAAGGGTCTCCACTTTTTGACCCTCCATTAGCTCTGCGGTAGCGTCGGGGATGGTTTTCTAGTTTCGGTGGGCAATGGCATCACTTGGACCACTGGACGACGCGGCGGATGATGAGCAGGCCGAGGATGAGTTGAGTGGCGCTGGTCAGACGAGGTGTTTTTCTGCCGATTACGAGGATAGGTGAGAGAACAGGTGGTTTCTTAGCGGGACTAATATGCAGGGGTGTTTGTAAGTTGGTCAGGAGATGTTATGTTATGCCAGCGTACAGCCAAGATCCCAACATTTACACGTCCATCATGTCTCAAACTCCCCATTCAGCGGGGCCGCTAGAGAATGAACCATTTAGCCTATTATCGCGTGGAGCATGTCATGGCAGCATAGGATGATCGACTGAATGTTCTCCGAACAGGGTCGGAGGATGCGCGATTCACATGGAGACGACCAAGATAACAGATGGGTATTTAGGGGCTCTGCTCTCCCTGGGCACTCCTCTCTGGTCAAAACACTTTTTCGTAATTTCTCTTTATTATCTATTGGAGTCAAAATGGCTATCGGAATGCTGAGAACGTCAGGCACCAGCATCGTCGATGCAGATGGCAAGCCCGTCCTCCTCCGAGGCGTAAGTCCTACAGCACCATACATCAGCTCAAACTGACATTTTAAGACCACTCTCGGCGGCTGGATGATGATGGAGAACTTCATCAACGGCTTCCCCGGCCGCGAGTGCCAGATCCGCGCAGCCCTCCTCAAGGTACTCGGCCGCGAAAAGTACGACTTCTTCTTCGACAAGTTCCTCGAGTACTTCTTCACAGAAAAGGACGGCGAGTTCCTCTCGTCGCTGGGCTTCAACTGCCTCCGCCTATCGTTCAACTACCACCACTTTGAGAATGACATGGATCCCTTTGTCATCAAGGAGGAGGGCTTCAAGCATCTTGACAGGGCGATTGAGATTGTAAGTTTCAAAGGGTGTTTATGGACTGAGCTAACCCCTGCGACTTCTAGTGCACAAAGTACAAGATCTATGCCATCTTAGACCTCCACTCAGCGCCCGGCGGCCAGAACCAGGACTGGCACTCTGACAACCCCACTGGCTACGCGGCATTCTGGGACCACAAACACTTCCAGGATAGGGTCGTCCACCTGTGGGAGGTTATTGCCAATCGGTACAAGGGCAATCCCTGGATCGCGGGATACAACCTGTTGAACGAGCCGGCTGACGAGCAGTGGACGCGGCTGCTCTCGTTTTATGATAGGATAGTACCTGCTGTGAGGGCAGTTGACCCTGATCACATCCTGTTTTTGGAGGGAAACACTTTCAGCATGGACTTTTCGGGTTTCACAGACGTGTTTCCGAATTCCGTGTACGCGATCCATGATTACTGTGGTTTCGGGTTCCCCAACAGGATCGGTAGGTATCAGGGCCTGAAGGAGCAGGATGAGTACATCCGGAAGATGTACGATAGAAAGGCGGCCTTTATGAAGGAGCATGGAGTCCCAGTATGGAACGGTAAGATAGCGTTCCTGATTATGAGACTGTTTCTGATCAAGCAGGCGAGTTTGGCCCCATCTACGAGCGGGAGGAGTACAATCCCGACTACAAAGTCCAGAACGACGAGCGGTTCAACATGCTAGACAAGCAGATGGCCATATACACGGCCGAAAGCATCGGTAAGCCTCCACCAACTCCGATTCCACCAATTACTTACACATTTAGCATGGAGTATCTGGTGCTACAAGGACATCAACGTCATGGGCCTTGCATACGTCTCCCCCTCGTCCCCGTGGCTCAAGCTCCTCTCCCCCATCATCCGCAAGAAGCGCGACCTCGCCGTCGATTCGTGGGCCTACGACGACGCGCACCTCCAAGAAGGCCTCTTCGGCCCCCTGCACAAGTGGTTCGAGGACAACGTCCCCGCGAAGCACAGCAAGAAGTATCCCTGGCAGTGGCGCATGCACATGCACGTCTTCCGCGGGATACGCGGCATCACCATGGCCGAGTACATGATCCCGGAGTGGGCAGAGTACTTTAGGGGCAAGACGTTTGACGAGCTGGATGAGCTGGCAGCCAGTTGGAAGATTGAGAACTGCGTGCAGAGGGAGAGGCTGAATGAGCTGCTGAGCCTGTATGCGCCGATGGAGTCGGGGGATCCTCGCCTGGAGGGAAAGGTCATACAACTCAAGGAGGTCAAGGAGGAGGCTCTCAAGGCGAAAGAGAGTGTTTCGGGGGTTGGGGTGTTTGAGCTGGCGCCGGGGGAGAAGAGGCCTGCGGTCATGGCGCAGATGGTGAAGCAGGCTGCTTGAGGGAATACATTATGAGTAGTGATTCAATTGATGGAAACGAGAGTGGATAAGAAGTGGATAAAGGGAACGCGAGGAATAGGTTGTGTTTTTCTCCCCCTGGTATTAGAGTAATAGTACCTTACGGTATTGGGTTTTGATACCTGCATGTATTAATGACTGTGTCTTTTGCTGTTGTGGCTGATGGCTTCTTGTCACCATGGCAGGTAATAAGTAATATTACTTTGACCAGGTCCCGCATGACGGAAAAGCTGGAAAGTAAGTTTCACTCTTGTGCTGTAAACCTTTGTTTCCGTTTCTGCATGTCGTGAATGAGGGGTTGAGAGAATCTTGTTTGCAAATACGCCTCCCAACCTAAATAAATGCGCTCGGGTTAGTCCACGCGACCGGTTCCCACCCTCCGGATATTTAGTTTCCCCTGTCATCTTGTCGTTGAACGCACTGCATACGTGAATGATGAAAGGCGTGCATCATCGGGCAGCAAGTTGAAGCTGTCGGTGTCGGCCCAGATCGATTCAGGCAGGATTCATGGCATTATATCAGCACGTTGTTCCTCCCATGTGGCCGGAGAGATCATACCAAGTATTCCTCACTGCCAAGTAGTTCCCAACTCGCATTTGACCTATCAGTCCAAACAGTGAAGCGATTTGCGCCTCGAGCCAGTGAGAATATGACCAGCAGGGAGCTCTTGGTGGTGATTCTGAACCACACCAACGAGGAGCTCGATCTCGAACCAAACTCCCCAAGTCTCCAGCACGGTCATTGGATGGACACACCGGATTCACGACCGCCAGCACAAATCTTAGCCGGCGAGAGTGGTATGTTGCGCTGCAAGTCGAGCCACGTGGGCGCCGGAGTCAGCGGCTCAGTCACCTACCGAGTCATCGGCTACGAAGAGAGCTACAAGGTGACGTTTCTATGGAACGTGCCATATGTTGGACAGAACAAGTTTGACTCCCTCTGCGCGGCCGAGGGCTTCGCGGTTAGGATGCTGGGCGGGCGGGGGAACCAGGCTGTTGCGGTCTTTGTGTTTGGTAAGTTTACCGTCAGGCCGGAAACGTGATCTAACAGCCTCTACTAGAACCAGCCCAGAGCCAGATACCGGATGATAATGTGAGTGCCGCTATCATCAAGGGTCCTGTCGAGTGTGCCGAGGCACCATTGGGTAGTTTCCATTAGGTCAATATCACAAGGTTCTCAGGGAAATACTGTAGTCTCCAGAGCAAAGCAAGTGTCAGTGATGAACGATCCTACATTACTGGGTCACAGTCGCAGCCAATTCTCTCCAAGCGCCAACCTTAAAAACACTTCCCTGCCTCCCGTTTTGTCCTGTTCCTTGAGGGTGCGCGAACCCACAAGAGCCACAAAAACTATAAAGGGAACAGGCCTATTGGGATGAGAAAGATGTTCCCTAGGTCAACCAGATTGAGAGCAAGCCGTTGTGGCTCAAGCCACCGCTTTGGAACTAGAAACCTTGACCCCAAGCGCGCGCAAGCCGACGATGTCACCATGACCCAAGGCAAAGTGCGATGCAGTAAAGATCTCGAGCTGACCTTCTAGTTATTGATACTTAAATCTGTCAAGTCTCCCACTGTCGACGGCTTGAATTGAATAAAACGAAAAGCGCTGAATAAGACTGCATCGGACCTTGATCAACAACCCATAATGCTTGTGTACGGTGGGTCAATCGTCCTGGCGAGTCTGCTGGTCTGGTTTCCGGGTAGGTGAATGATCCAGAACAAACCGAGCCCCGGCTGAAGCTTTGGGACAGTGACACATGCCTACTTGCCATTTATTGAGCCAAGAGCTGTTCCAGATGCCCCGGACGGCTACGCACCTAGCCAAGTCTCATGCCCTTCGAGACGGCCAGTCATCCGCAATGCTACAGCACTGTCGGCCAACGAAACAGCATGGCTACAGCTCCGTGATAACAACACTATTTCGGCGCTGAAAGATGTCCTTAATCGAGCCGAAATCGGTGGCATCGACATTGACTCCTATATAAACGGCCTCGTGGATGATGGCGATGTCTTGCCGCGAATCGGCATCGCCATCTCCGGCGGTGGCTATCGGGCCATGATGAACGGGGCCGGTGCCATCGCCGCGTTCGACAACCGGTCCACAAGCTCCACGGACAAGGGACAGCTCGGTGGCATTCTCCAAGCTGCCACCTACCTTAGTGGACTATCCGGAGGTAGTTGGGTTGTTGGGAGCCTCTTTGTGCAGAACTTCACCACGGTCGAGTCCATCATCTTTGCACAGAGCGGTTTTCTTGACAGCCTTTGGCAGCTTGATGAGTCCATCATTGAAGGTTTGTTGTACACAAGTCAGCCTAGGTGGTGTTTACTCACATCAACAAATCTAGGGCCAGCAGGCATACCCGTAACGCGGTACTATCGCGAGCTGTATGATGATGTAAAGAGCAAGGAGGATGCAGGGTACAACAAGACCATAACCGATTACTGGGGAAGGGCTTTGTCGTACCAACTTGTCAATGCCACTGATGGAGGGCCTGGTATGGTTGCCAGTCACTATCAGAACAGCAGCTGACAATGTCTAGCATACACTTTCTCGTCGATTGCAAATGACACCGAATTTACCGAGGCGAGAGCGCCTATGCCTCTCATTGTTGCAGTGGAGCGGACGTCAGGCCAGCTTCAAATAGCTGACAACTCTACCGTCGTGGAGTTCAACCCATGGGAAATGGGGTCCTACGATCCATCACTTGGTGCATTTGCCCCTCTCAAGTACATCGGATCTGACTTTGAGAACGGCACAATCAGACGTAATGGAGATTGTGTTGCTGGGGTGGATAACGCCGGGTTCGTCATGGGTACCTCCTCGTCACTGTTTAACCAGGCATTTCTGCAGATCGCCAAGGTCGAGAATGCCCCAGACTTCTTGATCAGGGCTCTCAACAATACGTTGGCAGATGTTGGTGAAGACAACCGGGATATTGCCAGCTGGCCCAACCCGTTCTACAAGTACAATCCCAGAAACAACTCCAACGCCGATAGCACCGTCCTCACCCTCGTCGACGGTGGCGAGGACCTCCAAAACATTCCCTTGCATCCATTGCTCTTATCGGAGCGCCAAGTTGATGTCATATTCGCCGTCGATGGCTCAGCCGACACAACGACTCACTGGCCAAACGGCACGGCACTCGTGGCCACGTACCAGAGGTCATCAGGCGGCATTTCGACTCAGAATAACGAGTTTCCCAAAGTCCCAGATCAGAACACGTTTGTCAACCTCGGCTTGAACAAGCGCCCGACATTTTTCGGTTGCGATTCAGGCACAGACTCGTCGCCAGGGCCACTGATTGTCTATTTACCCAATGCGCCGTACACCTACCAGTCCAACTTCTCTACATTCGATCTCGAATACAGTAATAAGGAGCGGAACGAGATTATACGTAACGGATATAACGTCGCGACCATGGGGAATAGTACAGTCGACTCGAACTGGCCCGCCTGCGTAGGCTGCGCGATATTGGCTCGTAGCCTGGCGCGCACCAAGACCGATATGCCCTCTAAGTGCGTCGATTGCTTTTCACGGTATTGTTGGAACGGCACGACGAATTCGACCAGGCCGAGCACGTACGAGCCGGAGCAAATTGTCGAAAGCGGAGCGCGCCGCCTGGAGCCGTACTTGGCCATGATGGGAACTGCGGCCTTGATAATGTTTATAGCGTTTTGATTTGACCTGATTGAATGGTATATCAACGAAACAAGCACTGGCAACTAGCACAGCCGTTGCTTTATTCATGAAGACCGTAATGATTCATATTGGACTATTCTGTTGGAAATCTCGTACCGATAGCTAATCTACAAGCTCTTCTTGCTCTTCCTTCTACCCTTAGTCCCTTGACTTACCCCATGATTTGCTGCTGAAGCGTGACGGATGGCTTCAAGGAGTGTGCCAGCCATGTTTCGTCTGCTCAGACCAAGAGACACGTTTTGTAGCATCTGAGCAGATTTAGTTCTCTCCAATGTTGGGGTTGAGGCACCTATGTGACTTTTAGTAACATCTCAGGGGCTGGGATGAGAACTTCTATCTACAAAACGTGAGCCAAGATTCCGAGTCACTACTACGTTTTATCAAGCTTCGAGACCATAACCTCAGCTTCTACCTAGCGCAACCTCACTAGAATTGTGCTCGAGGAAACTACCGCCTGTGATGGGAGCTTCGCTCGATGACAAGTCTTCCCACCAGCCCAACCCGCTCGGCTCTCAGCTCCGTTACTTCTCAGTCTCATTCAGGCAAACAGCTATAGCCATGCTGTACAAAAAACCCAGCTCTTCTCAAGCTAGGATTCCACAGACACTCGTCAAGGGTGGCTGAACAAACTTGGACGTAGCCAGCGCAAATGAGTGTCCAACGATGATCCCTATTGGATGTCTGGATTGGTAAGGCCGCACGGCTCTGCTCTTGGAGCTAGCAGAAAAAAATGACTCAAGGACCGACTTGGTGGGTGGGCAAGCAGGGAATGCCGAAAAACAAAGGAAACCCCGTCAAGACATTTCAGCTCTCACTCTCTTCGCCTTAGCCACTATACCTTTGCAGCTCACCTCAAGTCACTGTGTATTGGAAATGTTCTACATAAAGCGAGTTTTAGATGTCATTAATTTTTTTATTTTCTTTTGTATAATTTCTTTTACTCTCAGAGCTACTCATAGGTTAGGTCGCTCATCTCGTGCTCACCCGCAAAGACCCCTTCACGGATGTCTTCATCTGGAAGGAGAAACACTGGGTCAAAAAAATTAAAGATTCCAACAGCGATAATCATAAGACAAGCATCCAAGCCGATAAAATAACCTTCATGGGTAATCAAATATCCCTCCCAACCCTGCGCGAGCTCAACTGTACGGTAAATGCTTCTGATGAAAATCATGCCCAGGGAAACACAGACTGCCACCAGCAGCCAGGCATATGTCACTGGCAGGCTGTTGGGTGGTTCTAGTCCAGCCTTACCATATGAAAGGTAGGTTTTCTTTATGAACACCCTTCTCATAAAGTCTAGAACCAAGCCGGTAAAGACAACCATGGCTGCCATCTGGAACACAATACCGGCAACCTATTGAACAACAGATTTGTTAGCTTTGTAGCTCAACACCAGTCGAGCTAGATCTCATAGTGATAAAAACCACTCACCATTATGTTAGTTCCCGTTTCCGTGTCCCCGTTGATCTTGTCAGCTTCGGTAGAAGCCAACGCTCCACCGATAGCCTGGATAACAAGCGCGACGATGTCAGCTGTCAGAAAGACAACGGCATACATTTTCGGCCCCAGAAGCGAAGAGCTGCGGCCCAGTCTGTTTATAAGAGTGCCAAGGATGACATAGAGCCCTGCTGTGAAGAAGGTTGGCGCGATAATGAGCGTAGTAATCTGCATGAGAAATGCATCGCCGTTATATGGGCATTTGCTCGACCAAGTACGGCCAGCCCAGCCTATCAACTCAGCTGTAAGAGGTCGGTCAGCAAACGAACGGGTTAAGAATAACGTTGTGTTGTTCATACTCATAGCCCCAAGAGCGAAAGTCAGTGAGGTCCATCTTCGCACCCTTGCAAACTGAAAAACATGGGCGGAAGTGCTGAGCAGGAAGAGGACGCAGAATGCGATTCCGGCCCCAAAGGTGGGAACATAGCCGTAAGACGTGTCGTATCCTGCAATCAGATCATGGCAGCCTTTCTTGAGGACGTCCACTTGCTGCTGGGTGAGCTGCATAGATCTTGCTGTTGTGGTGGTCATGTTTCAGAGGTTCAAGCTCTCAGCTCAGTGCGTGTGATGAAAGTCGAGGAGCAAGGTCAAAGCTGAAGCAGGCGTTTGACATAATATATGGAGCGCATCTGTCACGCATTTCGCAACTTGTCCGAATTTCCGGTTCAAGTTGCCCATGTCCGTAGGCCGCAGTGGAGCTAAAGTTGGAGTTGAGGCTCATGGCGGCTGACGATTGGAGGAAGCAACCGAAAAGTTAGTGCGGCTGGCTGGTTGTGACAACATTGTCGGAGTTGTTTTCACTTCCGAAAACGCCGCCTTGCGTCTTGACCTCACAGGCTGACGTGTTCAAGTAAACGCATCATCCGGACATCCCGGTTCACGCCTCAACTTTTGATGCCCTGGCAAACCAGGGCACGCAAACCATTTAGTAAACATTGAGGGAAAGCATGGCTGTGATAAGGCCTCGAGTAGTGAACCGCTGAGTGGTACCATTGATTGCATCATATCTCGTAAATCTGACATGTGAGAAGCGAAGTGGCATTTCCAAGATAGCGACATGATAATGCTTCTGGGTGATAAGATGCATTCACGAGAAGATCAGGATCATGCGTACTTCTCGAACATTTCTAAATTTAGGCATAGCCTTGTATGGCTGCTGCCCTGGTTTCCGGCTGTTTCGCATGAGTGCTTACATAGTAGCGGTGGATCTTGATGGATCGCGAAGGTTGTTGGGTCTTGGCGATCTCAGATTACGGTTCAGGCGTGATCCCTCCGTGATTGGGGGAACTTGATCGATGCGAGATTTCGTGATGAGACCGTGATCAAAAGGCACAACTCATCTCCCGCTTACTCAGGGACCGGGGTCCCGCGGACTACCGAACAGACGTCCGCGGACTGCCGAACCAAGACTCATGTGAAAAGGTTTCAAAGTTTCCACAATCTGGTATAGACGCTGATCTTACTTGGGAGTATAAAAGATCATCTTCTTCAATTAGTGTTGCATTTCCTAGGCCAGCTCAGTAATAAAAAAGTGACATTCTAGCAGTGATTATGTAGACATGAGGTTGGCAATGATTATTAAACGCTATATTTTAGCTAATAGGAATCTAAAATCTAGAACTTGAATCTATTCAGGGTTTAATAAAAGGAAGAGGGCGGGCCAACGTAGCAATCAAACAGACGAAGAAGCGCTTGAGTCAGGCTCCCCCTGCATTGGGATCAAGGGGGACTGTGACGTGCGCTGGCGGCGTCGAAAGCGGACCAGCCTCCAAAGCCGGGTTGTTTCGCCCTCAGCCCTCCGAACCAAGAACCACTGAGCAGTCATCATAACCACAGCGCTATTCCAGATGAAGACGACCGTCATGCCCAGTGAGAATGACCATTCCATCGATAGCTGAATGGCGCAAAGGCCCATGAAGGCGAGATCGTCAAACCCATCAGATAAAGCAAATCCCGAAATGATGAGGATTATTTGACAGATAGCCATGTCGAAGTAATGGATGTTCTGACGCCACCAAGTTCCGCGTGCAGTCCGGCTCATCTGTGAGTTGAAGTAGAGTTGGATGTAATGTATGATGATGATGAAGGATGCCAGTACGCTGGTAACAATGCCAATGATCTGTTTCGCGACGAGTTAGCTATTGGCCTTTGATTGGACAAGGGAAACAAGAAACACACGCCATGTTCAGTCCTAAAATGATCAGATGTGCCCATGGCTAATATTCCGGTGGTAAGGCCAGCAATCAGGAGCGGGCAAAAGCCAAATCCTTGCAGTATTGTTTCCCATCTCTTGACTTTATGCTTCGCGACTGGATTGTTGATGAGATCGCATAGAACGGTTACAGACTGGAGCAACAGGATAATTGGATACACTAGGAAAAAACCAGCGGCCATCGTAAAAACTGCCATACTTGTTAACTCTGGACAACTCAACTATTGTTCCTTCTTTTCAAGGCTCACCGTGCGCAAAAGTGAGCCACATGTACGTCGACTTATGTATTCCATTAACGATGAAGTGCCGTGTTAAAAGCTCGATGGAGTAATCATTGCCGAAGCTGGATACGTTGTAAAGACCACTTTCAATCGTCGGGTTCCATCCCGGGGACTCTGAGATGTTGGCTCGAAGCATCTCGTACAAACCCTTGGTCCCAGCCTGGTGCCAGCAAGTTTCCCGATGGTGGAGGGCATCGATTTCATGCTTAAGAAAGCCTTCCACGTAATCCCTACTGAGGACATTACCCATATCCTGCAGCATTGACTCCCATGATGAGTTCATTGATTGACTCATATCCAGGCGCGTTGGTAAAAGCTTTTTCGTGTATGTTGACACAGATGCTTGCTTCAGCGGAACTCGATGGATGAAGTGTAGGTGGCAAGGTACAGGCTCTGCTTTCGGCTGTGATCCAAGGCGTCTGTGGCGCCAGGAGTCAGTGTATGGCGATATTGGTGGCGAGCAATGGTCTGCGAGATGCTACAAGAGAAAAAAAAGTGATGTCAACGAACTAACGAAAACGCATGATCTAGGTAAAAAGAGGATTTAAGGAGCTCTTTGGTTTTTGCACAGCCCTAAGATCTCTCGAATCTTTACCTTTACAGTGCGTCACACAGCTGAAACCGCCGAGACCCCGACCTGCAAAAGTTCCTCTAAGTTCACTGTCGGCAGGGGTGGGCGCAAGGCAGCCCCTGGTCGTTTGAAGCCACGGACTCGGCGTTTAAGCGTTTGCAACTGCCGAACTCACAAAACCACATTACGTACATCAGCGGCGGCGAAGCAGGATATCGGGCGTCCGCAGGAGGTAATCTCATCCTGGCTGACGGACGCCATCGCGTAGAGCATGCTCACCATGCTGTATCAGCTACCAATTAAAAGCCGCGTTCCAGGGACTTCTTGGACGTATTCCTGGTGTATCTCATAGCTATTCAAGCTTCTCATCTCTCTTCTTCTCCTTACCAGTCGAAGCACTAGCGACGAACTCATCCGGAGCAGCCTTCACCATGACAAGCGAATTCAGGCCAATCCCGCAGCCTCCCCGGCTCCCCTTGCTGGAAAATCTTAGCATTATTAGCTGGGTTAAAGACCCCAATCTAGCCCTGAAGGATCTGAGGTTAACCACAGTGAAAGACTCCGGAGGCCTTCCTAGCGACTACCAGGCTTTTGGCCTAGGGTGTGTCAGTCTGATATAGTATCAAGTCTCATTTCATATCAGTACCGGGCTGTCTGACCACTAGCATCAAAGATGCGGAAGAATGCGACACAGAAGGTCTCCGTTAAGGGACTGACCAGAATGAACTCCCACGACCTTATTCTCTTCCAATCAATCCTTGAAAACCATAGTTGGCCCCCTGGAAATAGGTCGCCCCTCGAGATTGTGGTAGCGTCGACGGCAAAATCGCTAGGATAAAAACATCGCTGGCACAACCTCGTGACAATGACATTTAAGTGGCAGCCATGTCCCTCGTCTTCTAAATATTGGCTATCATATAAAACTCCTTTGTTAACAAGTTCAATGATCTCTATACCAAAATAATAATACTCGCTTAGTCTTAGACGCACTATGAGCTGATCGAGAATGGAATATTTCTATACAATATTGTAATCAAACGGGAAAACACTACTATTTATATAAACCCCTTGGAGATCGTCTTGGCTTAATGTAAATACATCTTCAGAGCTGCCTACGTCACTATCCATCAGACTCTTTTGGAGATTGTCATCGGCCAAGGGATGGAGAAAATGAGTGGTAACATGTATGCTTGCCTCCGAGAGTGCTGGAGGCTGAGAGCCAGATAGGGTAGCATCACAGATACTAGGATCAAGGAGTTCCCAAAGCATGCCCGATGGAACCGTTATCTTGGTTGCCTTGCCTGGCACGTCTTGTTGTTTGTCTGCGATAAACAATTTCAGCTTTCTGAGGCCATCGAGCTATGATCACCATCAGCACCAATCTTGAATAGCAGTTTGGTCATGAGCCCCATCTGGCACTGTCGATGAGACGAAAACGAGCCGTCCTCTTCAGAACATACCTTTCGAGAAATATGTGGCCATGTAAATGATAACCGCTGGAGGAACATCTCGCATTTGTCCAAGTCCTCAACCGCTTTGCGAGAAACCTTGTTATCCTTGGCAAACTGATACAGCCACGGTATTGTGGCGATAGCTGCAACTATCGACCCGAGTAGGGGGTTGTAGATCTCAAAAGACGCATCTTTAAACATATCCACAAGCCAAACGACCCATCCTGTGTGTAGTAACGCTTGGTCGATCACCTGCTGGAGAAATAACCGGGATTGGTAAACACCTTTCTTGCGCCGCAAGGCAACTAGGTGGATGAATGGGTGATTCATTAGTGCAAGCGAGGCATGCAGGGTCATATGCATTGTTAACCATGGGTGCCAATACTCAAGATAGCTGCATATCTCGTCTGATGATCTCTTGGACGGGAAGAGGTTTCTTAGCAAATGCTTGTGATGCAGTTGGGCCTCGTACTCGTATAGTAAGACGTTCAGTCTTGAGAATGTTGAGCCCGGCAGCCAGGGAGTTTCAACTTCACCCAGCCGCGTTCTGTGCAACAGAGAGGCGACTTTTCCCCATACACTAATCATCTCGACACAGTACCTGTTGATGCCCAAATCTTCGGTCGTTCCATCTGAAATATCGAGGTCCGGTGCATCGACTTGGTTGTTGTCGTATGGGATCGGCGGCGGCGGCTCGACACTTGGTGGGTGTTGGCTGGACTTGTCCATTTCCGGGGCATTCGGTACATGTGGAAAGAATATCGTCTCAAGCATGTAAACGCTCCAAAAACATCGGACATCAAGTTCGTTCGCCAACGAAGAACCGTGCCGCTGAGGTCTGCGGAGACTATCGAGTCTGGCGGCGGCACCAGTGGTCATGCAAGCTCGTGAAGTGTCACCAGCTAAGTTTTGAAGCGTGAATGACAGATCAAAAACGGCGAATCAAATCCACATACCTGCAATGTTCCTCAAAGTCAATAGACATAATGCCTGGATCACCTCCAGTCTCGGGGCCCCGTCAAATGCGAGACGCATGGTAGCATCTGCTGCCAACCGATTATAAAAGCTAGCAGCCTCTACCTCCTCGCCGTGGTAGAACTCGTGGCTGGAGAACTTCAGCATAAGCGCCAAGAAACTGTGAAGGAGGAACTGAGGGAGAATGGCCATTCTTTCCCAAAGGTCGTCGGGGTGGAATAGTGGCAAAGGTTGAAGGTGGAGAGTAGTTTTGTAAATTTGCACGAAATGATTTAGTGCGTCTGGCGGGGGATCATAGCTAAGAGAATTATTAGCATTTTCATTTTAATAAATACCGTGTTGTTTCTTGAATGGATTTACCTGGTTTTAGTAAACTTGTTACAAGTCCTGATGGCATCCGGAACTTGGGCCACTGCCTCTGGCGAGTCAGTGACGAGAGAAAGTTGGGAATTGACAGCAGCGAGTGCCTGGTCAGGTTCTCCGGGTGTATTGTTGTCAGGCAATGGACTAGCATAGATATTAGTCTTCCGTTAATGTGAAAGGCGACCCTGTTTCGAAATAGCTGCAACATACCGCAACAGACCGGAGAGATCAATGAGCTTCGATTCCAGCATTTGGATACGATCTTTGGTAGAAAGCCTGGAAGTTCTATTAGCTCACAATTTGAATAGCTTGTTCATAGACCAACTGACTTTTTTGTAACTCCGTTAGAAGTCCCTCGTCGCGTCGATCGCGCTCTCGAGAGATAGACACATGAAAGGCCAAGTCGTTGACAAAAGGAGCAAGTTGGCTTTTCCCCCGTGCATTTCGACTTTTTGCGGCTACATAGACAGATAGCATACATATACATCTCTTTGCGTTGAACCGAGGAGCGCGTGATGACTTACCGACATGGCTCACAGGCTTCTCGAGTTCGTGTCGTTCCGTGATCCATTGAACGTGTGCAAGCAGGGATTCCGGGGAGAAACACTGAAAAAAAGCTCCGCTTCCGAGTCGAACAAACGAAGAAATCGTAGTGACCAAGTCAGGTGATCGGAGATTATCACGAAAAATCGATTCACCCGTTCACGTGATCTTCTAGAGAAACATCGGGAACAAGGCGGGAATTGAGAAAGCTCCATGAAACGGATTCTACGGCGTAAACTTGCTGCTTCCGAGCCGACATGATGGTGCTTAAATATGACTTGGGCACTCTCACCAGCCCAAACCGAATGCCATGAGTCAAGCTAGTTTTCTTTGGAACCTCCATCTACCTCGTAAAAACCTCTCGATATTCAGGTCATGTCACCAACGGATACCATGAAGGCTGTTGTCTTCGACGGTGTGCTCCAGGTCTCCGTCCAAGATCGACCTATCCCCAAGAGTATGCTGCCCATCGAGATGTCTTTCCCTGTTCGTCTAACCCAAACACAGTACAAAACGACGACGATGTTATTATCAAGGTTCACATGACCGCCTTGTGTGGATCGTAAAACCCGCCTTCTTGGCCGCTTAACCTGGACACTCTTGCTAACCGTAACGCAGGGAGTTGCACGTTTACCGTGGCATAGAGCCGTCCACGACTGGCTACATCATGGGCCACGAGTTCACGGGTACTGTTGTTGCAGCCGGCCATGGCGTTAAATCTGTTCAGATCGGAGACAAGGTGGTCTCGCCATTCACTACCTCATGGTATCTCTCCGCTTTGTGGTTTGAGTCTCAACCGCTGACTCTCTTTGACAGCGGCACATGCTTCTTCTGCGTCAATTCCGGCACCGCTAGGTGTGTCAACAGCCAGCCATTGGGCTCCGAACGTCTTGATGGTGCACAGGCTGAGTACGTGCGGGTTCCTCAAGCGGACGGGACCATCATCAAAGCCCCAGCAACTATCCCGGACCAGGCCCTTATCCTCATGGCTGATATCTTTCCTACTGGGTACTTCGGGGTCAAGAGTGCCCTGGAAATGATGCCTCGCTTACGGACGCAGGATGCCACCATCGTTGTAGTTGGCTGCGGTCCCGTCGGTCTTTGCGCCATTGCTAGCGCCGCTGCTCTCCATCCTCGACATCTTTTTGCCGTGGACAGTGTCAGCAATAGACTCGACCAAGCCAGGAATCTCGGAGCAGAACCACTCAACTTTGTAGCAAACAAGACCGGGTTGAAAGACCGCATCGCACAGGTGACTGGCGGCCGCGGTGCCGATATTGTCGTCGAAGTCGTTGGACTTTCACCGGCACTGAGAACAGCTTTTGATCTAGTCCGTCCTTTTGGGGCTATTAGCAGTATTGGCGTTCATAATGCCGAGGTGTGTTGAAATCCTCCGGTGATCGTGTGTCGGTTGACACTGACCTTTGATAGATTCCATGGTCGGGTGCTGAGGCTTACAAGTACGTGTATCCAATTTTGTTAATAACGCAGGACTCTGATATCAGTAGCAAAAACATCCGTCTACAAATGGGGAGATGCCCAGTTCGAAGTGTCTTCTCTGAGGCGATGGATCTGTTGGTGGAGATACACCACTCTCTTGGGTAGGTCAAGTCCCTGTTTCTTGAATCCGTTTTTGCTTGCAATTTCATTGTCGTTTTCATGAACAGAGTTGTTCTGTATTCCTTTACATAAAGTCTCATATGTTCTTGGACTGGGCTAATGTGCTATTAAGATTCTTATTTGAAACCGTCATTCCTTTATCTAATGCCGCCGAAGGCTACGAGCTCTTCAACCAGTCAAAGGTACCGAAGGTTATCTTCCATACTGAGTCCATCTCATAAACTCTTGGGAGTATGTATCTACTACGAGATAGTTGAGAAAATCAGGCCTTACTCCACATAACAATATCAACTTCGGGGAGGGCTGGTTTACTTAGCTCTTTTATCTTAGGGTGTGAATTTCAGACTTACCGCAGGTGCTCGCTAACTTACGGAGTTATTGTTGAAGCCCGGTCCTTGGTGAGATAACTATACCGATAAATAACATCAACACCAAAATGGAAAAGATGCGGGCTTGAAAGGACGACAACAGGCAAGGTTTTCGGAAATAAAGAGTCAAAGCCGGAACGACCACCAGCTGGAGGTCGTATGGAAGCCCAAACTAGAAGCTTCGTTCACCTAGAAACATTTCAGAGGCCCTGTATCCAGCCAAGGGTGTTTTCTAATACACTTGGGAGCCGAGCTCACAAGGTTCGTGAGCGAGATGAACTAGTTCAGGGCTTTGGATATAGAAGGAACTCTCTCAGTCTTTACTATGGTAGGAATAAAAGGGTTATCCTGCTTGGGTGCGAGAAAGGGTTGAGTTTTAAAATTAGACAGGAAGCATAACATTTCATTGTGACTACCTTCGATCACTTCCAAGCGTAACTTGTCTCCGATGTTTCCTACTACCAGGCCTCATACTCTGCCGCACCGCCAAGTCGAGTGATACCATATTCCACAAAATTTCCATACAAAAAGGACCACCAAAAGATGTGGATTAGTCCACCCTATTCAGACTACCAACTTTATCCCTGAGCTCTCTCTGTAGCTTCATAGCCATGTTTAAATAACTGGAACATGGCGCGCAAGTCTTGAATAATTGCATCCGGTCGCTCCCAGGCAGCAAAGTGGCCACCCTTTACATGTTCGACTTCGTACACTATTGGGCCAAGAGTCTGATTCCACAACTTGGGCAACAGCACCAGATCGTTTGAAAACCGAGAAATGCCCAGTGGTACATCTACGTACTCTGCGGCTGCGGCAAACGCTGGTGGTTTGCTATGTTCCATGGCATAGTACACGTTGCTTGTTGCCTCTGGGCCTGGTGTTGAGAAGTAATAAATGCTAACCCAGGTAAGAATCTCTTCATCGCTCCATGGGTATTCGTCGCTCCACTCGCGAATCTTTTCATAGATCCATGCCAGGAGACCAACAGGGCTGTCCCTCAGCGAGTAGCCGATGGTGAAGGGTTTTGTGGATTGCAGTTTATAGTATCCACTGCCCTCACTATAGAAGTCTCCAGTACGCTGTAGGCCTTTTTTCTCAGTCTCTGTGAGCAGCGTTGCCGAGGTATCTGCATGCAGCTCCGGATGGGTGTCTTTTGTCGGCTCTCTGGGTACGGGTGTGTTTGTATGACAAGCCATGCATCGTGAAGGACCGTACAGTTTGGCCATGTATCTCATAACCAAACATCCAACATCTCCAGCTTGGATCACTATCGTAACGTTAACATAACGTTATTGGTGTGTTTACCAAGCAGACGTACCGTAACGATCGTACCCGAGCTTTTGCATAAGTCTGTCATAAACTTCTGCATGATGTTCAAACTCAAAACCCTTCTACAGATGCACCTTGTCAGTCCTATTCGACAGTCAAGACTCAGGCACGTACCTTGCTTGACGAGGAAAACCCAAAGTCAATCAGACTTGGTGCAACAACATGAAATGCCTGACCCTCATTTGATTCGCCCTGCACCAGAGGATCGATGATCTTTAACACCTCGTAAAAGCTGCCGGGCCAGCCATGCAGGAAGAGGAGCGGGATGGCACGCGCCTGGATACTTTCCTTGTGCACAAAGTGAACGTCAAACGTCCCAAAGCCAGCCGTTTCGATCGGGACGGTAAACTGAGGCAATTGGTTTATACGTGCTTCAACTTGGCGCCAGTCGAAGCCTGACTGCCACACCCTTGCCAGTCGCTCAATCTCGTTGACCGGGGATCCAAGCTTCCACGAGGTAGATGTTGGATCATAGTTCTGACTGGGAAAGTCTGTCAAAGCAAGTTTCTGGTTGAGCCGATCAATCCTGAAGTCGGGCACATGAATCTTGTAAGGCTTGATGTCTGACATGGTGGGTGACGGTGTATCAAAGCGAAGATAAGTGAAGACAGGTATCAAGATGACGCGTGGGCAAGTTGAAGATGAACGTAAGAGTAGACTGAACAAGAAGGAAGGGTACTCTCAGCTTTATATATTCATCCCAGACCCCCACATTACAGGTTTTCTTCGGCATTGCCCTGTGAACGTCAATATCACTTTGATGCCACGGCGATAACATGGTCAAAGTCCATCCAATCAACAACATGGACGCCAACACTCTGCTAGCCCAGATTCGGCATAGGATACGCTAGGGCCAATCATCTCGTCCGATTCGGGACCCACCCTGAGACCTCTCCTCCGTCAGCATCAACTTGGAGCCAGGGAGATTTTGATCATGCATGCCCTGCATCTTCCTACAATTTCTCAACGCGAATCAATCAGCTTGAGGGACTTTTGGGCTTGATTGAGAAACAGGTCCTTTGACCAAAACCCCGCTTCTACGGATCAACCGAGGCAGACTGACGTGCCCATGCAAGGGATGGTCATACATCCCAAGAGGCGGCAAGGCGCGCGAGGGGTCCCTAAAGTCAGGACTGGATGCAAGACGTGCAAGTATGTTCATGATAGGCGTATTTCAGACCAATAAAAGAACAGGCGTTGACCATTTCACAGAATCAGGCATAAAAAGTGTGATGAAGCAAGGCCGGCTTGTTCCCCGTGCGTAAGCACTGGTCGGCGTTGCGACTTTTCCACGTCGTCACATCGGCATCCTTCTCAACCAGCGCGCTTGGTCTTTGTATTCGAATCAATGACTACTCCGTCTCCTTTGATTTCACCTGTGTACGAAAACCCCATAAGAGAAGAGTTACCCTCGGCGCAGCTCGGCGTGCCTGCTCATCTTAGGCACCTTGACGGAAACGAGGCAATCATATTTGACTACTTTCGCTCTATCTGCGCCCAAGAGTTCTCACTATACTTCCAGTCACCCATCTGGGAGAGATTCGTCCTTTACGCAGCCCATGCAGAACCATGGGCATTTCACGCTGCTCTAGCTATAAGCGTACTGAGCAGACGGAGTTACACCCCATGGCACAACCACACTACTTTACAACCCGATTTTCCTACTCTTCACTACAACCAGGCTATACGGGCACTGAACCAGCGCTTGGATAGAACAGTCGAAAGTGCCGAACTTGCCGTCTTGGGGAGTGTTTTGTTTATCAACCTAGAGTTCTTACGAGCTCATACCCTAGAGTATGAACCAAGTAGGGTAAGCGGGCCGAGTCTAGTAGGCATTCACCTCCATGGAGGACTTGCAGTCTTGAGGAATCTTGGAGGCATGCAGGGACGCCACCTGTCTCTAAACGCGCAGCATCTAAAAGTCGCGCTTGAGGAATTGCACTATCAAGTCGAACAGTTCAAGGTCTATCAACAACAATAACGAAGAACTCGTTTCATTATCAATAATTGAAACCATTTCATGGCGCGTATTTTACTTTTGACAGAGGGGTACTTATCTCAGTCTACCTGGCTGTCATCGTGTAGGACTTGGAACTGGCTCGCACTTCTCAGGAACTCCATTGCCGATTGTTGAACAACAATCCTTCTTAGCCTTTGTCGTTGGTAAAGAGACAGATAAGGTGCGTTGTTCAATCGACGAAGGATAGCAATGAAGAAGAAAAAATCACTTAGTTCTATTATATACCTCCCCTCTTACTCTAAAGCTACTTCTTAATAACAAGGCAGCGAATTCCTACCCAATCTCATGGTCACACTTAAACCCTTGTTAGCCTTGACCATAATATCACCATGGAAGATCACCAGCAGTGATCTTATCTGATAAAGCTAGATTCTTGAGTGTCCCTAGAAGCATTTGCGGTGAACAATAGACGGGCCAGCTGCGTCGTATTCTTGCTTGGTAATCCACATCTGCTGAAAGGTTGAAAGAGAAGCAAGAATAGAGCCTCCAATCCACACTGAGTACTTCCGTTCAGGAGGAGCAACAATCTTGACTTTCATCGACGAAGGGGCAAAGCCGACGATCTCCTTACTCATCCGGTCGGCAATACCTGGGTACATGGTTGTACCTCCAGACTAAATGGTCGCACATGAAGTCAGTAAGCTGTCGCCGTACGGGGAATACTGGGATCAAACCATGATAATGTTCCCATAGAGGTCTTTCCGTATATCAACGTCGCTCTTCATGATGGCATTGAAAACCGTCACATGGATGCCACCTGTTTCTAATCCAATAACGCCAGGCTGGAAGAGGGCTTCGGGAGCACGGAAGCGCTCATTTCCGATTGTGAGTACCTGTCCATCTGGCAGCTCATAAGTCTTTTCTAGGGCCGAGCTTTTCGACCCCGCCTCGAGCTCCTGGTCAAAGTCCAGGGCCACATAACAAAGCTTCTCCTTAATGTCGCGAACAATCTCGCGCTCGGCGGTGGTGGAAAACGAGTAGCCCCTCTCTGTCAGAAGCTTCATGAGATAGTCGGTCAAGTCGCGTCCCGCCATATCGATACGAGAGATAGCGTGCGGGATTGCAAACCCTTCGTAAATTGGTACAACGTGACTAACGCCGTCGCCGGAATCAAGAACAATGCCAGTTGTGCGACCAGAAGCATATAGAGATAATACAGCCTGAATAGAAACATAAAATGCTGGCGAATTGAATGTTTCGAAGAAGATTTGTGTCATCTTCTCTCTGTTCGACTTGGGGTTGATTGGGGCTTCAGTTAGGAGGGCAGGATGCTCCTCGGAAGCCACGCGAAGCTCATTGTAAAAGGTATGATGCCAAACCTTTTCCATATCGTCCCAATTGGTAACGATGCCGTGTTCAATTGGGTACTTGAGCGTGAGGATGCCTCGTTTTGACTCTGCCTCGTCGCCGACGTAGGAGTCTTTCTGACCCATCCCGATCATGATTCTAAACAAAGTTAGTCATGTTAACTCAAGGAACAAGACGCAGCAATCTTCAAGATCTGGCCATCTCGGTACGGGTCCACAGTCTCTGATCATGTGTCAGTGGGGCAGACTCGTCCTTACCCGTGGTGACGTGGGCGACCAACGATGGATGCTAGACGAAAGTTAACAATATCTTACAAGAAGGGAGTGGCTCAAGGATTCAACTTACGGAAAACAGCGCGAGGTGCATCATCACCCGCGAAACCTGCTTTGCACATGCCTGACCTAAGACTCGATGTTTAGTTCCTGAGATTCAAGCCGCCCAGCTGCAACCCGCCAACGTACCCATTGTCGAGAACGAGAGCGGCGAGGTCTTCTGGAAGTCTGGTAAGTAAGGTTTATAGGAGGGTAAACATAGCACAAGGCTATCACTTGCCATCCATGGCGAAAAAGCTCCGATGCAACCCAAGTTGGGGGGGTTGTGTGAGACAAGGCGTTGTGGACAAGAAATTTGGGGTTTGGAGTGGACTGGACTGGGTAATGAGAAAACATCCTACAAGCATGCTACTCTTATGATACAGTCATTCTTTCCCAGCCCCTTTATTTGCCGTATCACAGGAGGAAGGGATATGGGAAGCGAATGAATCCTCTCCACATCTCGGTACAACGGAGGCCGTGGGTCCGTGGCACCACCCAAGCGCTGCAGACTAGGAGCCTATGGACGCGCGTTGTTGGCACTATCGGCACTTGATTGTTGGTAATCTGTGGTCATAACGCATGCAAACGCAGCAATACTAGTATAGATGAATCCATTTCCGAGACTAGCGTGCTCATCAGAGCAAGTCGTGCCGGTGATTTGTCTCTAGAGTTGTAAGGTCACAGGTGTTTGCAGGTTCAATTCAAGACCACATCGTGTTTTCTACGCCAGGCCCAGCTGGGGATTGGTCGTTCTCGATTTCAATGCTGGAGTTGTTGAATGGCTGTATTAAGTGGTGGCTCAAACACTACTTCTGCGATTCATCCACAACTCCCATCTCATCGTTGGTCCAGTTACCCAGGAGAGCCGAGAAGTTGTAAGACTCATAGTTTGAAAGCTGTTCCAGCATGCCCTCTCCGAAAATCCCCTCAAAAGTCTCCAGCTCGGATTGAGTGCCTGAGTCGGGATCATTGGAGAGTTGCAGCCCTCCTTCTGGGTTTTCCAACCTTGTATCATTCATTACCAAGGCCCGGCCGAGGCGAGCAAACGTGGAACAGGCCTTGAACAGGTCTTGGCAGCTGTTTGAGACGATAGAAACCTTTTCCAAAGCCGCCACGACCTCGTCTAGCAGGGTGAGATCCTCCAAGCTATCAGCCGCAATGGCGTGGAGGAAAACGGCAATGAACGGGTTTAACGATGACTGATGAAGAACCCTAACGAGCGTGTCAGAAAAGAAAAGCTGAGAAGAAAAGGCAAGGGAACCAACCAGCTTGCATATTCACCCTCTGATACCAGTCCAGGGCTGTCGGCTGTTTGATAACTAGAGAAGCATGCAAGGTGGCATCGCAAACCAGCTCGGGCTGCCTGAAGACACGCTTGACTAACGCCAGCTTCTTCCTCTGTAGTCGGTGCTTTAATCAGGATCAAGGTCATTGTGGAATAGTACATGATGTCCCAGCTCTTTTGTGAAAGCTCAAACACTCGAGGTTGTTTCATCTGAGTTGAGTCAATCTGCATCAGGTCAGCATGGCTTTACCACACCTGTTATGACTAGATATAGTTTGCAGCTCACCTCGCAGAGCTCTGCATACCAGGATTGCAACTCGGTCGAAAACAGCTTGATCGTTTCAGCTTGCTGACCCGGCTGAGCATTTCGTGCTACGGCCGAGTAAAGCCGGTCATAAACTCGGCCCTGGAGCTTGGCAAATTTGATGGCCATGATCAAGAGCTGATCCCAAGGCCTGACATCAGGCTCTGGAGAGCTTCTAGGATTCCAAGCATCCACTTCGGAGTCTTGGAGATACGAGGGGCGGCCCTGGAGAAGGGAAATATTTTTGTCGACAGTGTATATATACCAGAACAAACGGCGCATTTGATCGGCTCTACAAGATTGGTACTTCCCGTATGTTGTTTCCTGGCAGTAGCCGAGCATTCGACAATGGCTCGCTGCGGCTGCCAGGAGCGTACAGCATAGAAATGGTTTTCCTTCTTCTTGAGCTTTGGCAATCTAAGTGAAGTTTGGTGTGAGAACTTGACTGGGATGATCCGATGCTCACTACTCACCCCTAAGGCCAAGCTGAGTACATTTTCGAAGCAAGGGGTAGCTAGAATTTGATATGTTTGAATCCCTTGGTTGAAATTCTTCTCGCAGGTGGACACATGTGCTTTCAGGTCGTACTCTTGGCCTAGAGGATTTTCAAGGAAAATGAATTCTTTGAGCAAGCAATGCAAAATCCCGTACATTGCCGTAGCTTGACCAAGTGAAAGAGGTGCTGTAGTGTAATATGCTTGTCGACAGAGAGTCTCGATTAAGGATGGATCACTTATGATGAATGAGCAAAGAAAAATTGGTCGGTTGACTGCAGCTGTTAGTAAAGCACCTGTTTTTATGAGCCACGCATGATTCCCCCCCATGTCTTCTTCGCCCAGTATGAAAACAGAGATAGTGTGCGTCTTACCCTGTATTTGTCGAAGAATGGAGACGACCAACCCTGATGGAAGAAGATCCATTGCTGGTTGGTTGTTAGGTGTGGCACTTGCAGAAAATTGATAATCCTCTGCTGAAGCACGCAAGTCTAAGGGCTGCAAAAGATTGCTTAATTGCCTAGTTAGGCAATCCATGTTGTGTTGAGTGTGGACGCCACTAGCAACAACCTTGGACTGAGAGATATCGCTAGCCTGGACAGCTTGATTGCGAAAGGATGAGCTGCCCTCGTACACATGAGTGTCGTCGACCACAAATGGTCCGTGTTGGTCGTTTCTAGTGGGTGTGTTGGTAGAGGGATTCCGCAAGTCAGGCGTGGTGTTGGTATTGTTCAGCTGGATTTGAGCTGAAAAGAGGCGATCATGCAGGTACTTGACGCGCTCCTCCCTAGTGATCTGTCAGTCAGTAGGTTCATCCAGGTGATTAGTACGTCATACAGTTGGGCTATTCTGTCCCGTTTAGGACCGCTGTCTGTTCTAGAATTGACAACTTGGCATGCAAGACCAGCGGTGCGGCAGTTTGAACAAGGGTTTGAACGATCACAACGAATCTAAACCAGGTTCAGTCAAGGCCGCGTTTGATGACGGGTACCATCATACTATACCTTGCGCATCCTACATGCTTCGCACTGGGAGTCATTAGCTCTAATCCTTTCTTGGCACGTGGATAAGTTCCTACCGCTCGGGAAACCTGTGCGAGCCGCCTTCGGCGCTGCTGGAGCGTTTCTTCGGCATCCATCGTCAACTGCTGGGAGACTCTCGCCGATCTCGTTCGATGCCAGTTGCAAGAATCGCAAATGTCTGAGGGGTTGCTAACAAACAGACGCGTTCGGAATTTAGATGACGCGGAGCCGCGGGCCCGCGGGCCCGAGGGTCCGCGCCCCCAGAAAAGCCAGTCTCTTGGCACGGATCAGTCTCGCACGCGTCGCGACAAACGCCCGGGTCTGGTCCACTTTTCGGTGACACAAGGACCCGCGGCAACGCGGAAGAGACGTGCGCTTGATGAGCGAAGAGACCCATCAGGTTAGAGGGGGTCTCCTGGTCGGCTCGCATGGAGCCGTGGAAACTTTGAAAAGGCTGGCAAAGAGTGGCATGGATTCAAAGAGATTGTACCACATGAAGTGCCAAGCTATGCCACAAACTATTTATACGGTATCACCAATCGTCCCGACTATATTCATCCTTTAATGTTTTTCTGTGGGCGACAACATTGAAAGTTCTCATGCGCTATAGCTTCTATCTGAATTATTCCAGACCGGATCTGGCTTCAGTACCTCAGCTCGATCAAGCTCATTAAGGTCATTGATAGTCCCGAATCGAGCACAGAACTTCTTGAATAACAACTATTATTTTCATTTGTTTCCAAACTAAAATCATGTCCGTAAGTACTACATTACTCCACGTCCAGCAGCGTTCCCTCTGACACGTAGATGGCAACAGATCCCTTCAGGGTAACTCTTCCTTGTTTGACCCACTCTTCTCCCCCCACTCTTTTTGACAACCCCAGTGTAAAAATCCAGGACGAGTGTACCGCTGCGGTTAACGAACTCCGGTCCCGAAGAGACGCAGCCAAGCCTCGCTTCGTCATCTTCAAAATTTCAGATGATGAACGCGATGTTGTCGTGGAGGAAGTCTCACCAGAGGCGGACTATGAGCTTTTTTTGACGAGGCTATCATCTGCCGCGGATCACAAGGGGAAGCCCGCCCCACGTTATGCTGTCTACGATGTTGAATACGACCTTGGTGACGAAGGCAAAAGGTGAGGAAAATGTGCCTATACGCATCAATCATGCTAATCTTTCAGAGTCTCAACTGTCTTCATCGCCTGGGTTCCTGCTGGCACATCGATCAAGGTTGGTTCTCTACTTGGTATATATGCCACTCGCCACTAACAGAACGTCAAGTCTCGCATGCTCTACGCAAGTACTAAGGAGCAACTGCACAAAGCTCTCAACATCGGAGTATCAGTCCACGCTGACGATCTGGATGATATTGAATGGCATACTGTCGTCAAGCGAGTTAGCCGAGGCAGGGCATAGCGTCGGAACCTTCTTTTCTCATTGTAATATCTATGATTGTATTACTTCTAGGCTTACTATGCCTTCAACTTGCTTTTTGCGGAGGTATTAGAATGTCCTGTATTGTTAAAAGTTCATTTGTGATGTTCTACAGATAGTTGATTTGTTAATTGAATCAAGCTCGCTGAGTTTTGGAGCGTGCTCATTCCTGAGAGCCAACTTCCCCACCACAACTTATTCTACATTACAATGGAATATTTTGCTACCGGACCTCATGGCCCTGACGTTGCCTTTTAGCTACTTCATAATAAACTTGAAAAATGATATCAAAAAATCTTAATATTCAATATTAAGGACTAGACCTTCGGGTCGGGCACGAAGAAAAGAGAACATCAGGCAGTTGTGAATCAAGCTAGGGCACCCCAGCGCCTCTTCATTTCTTAGCTGCCCTGCAAATAAAAAAATCTTTCCCCTTTGACAAATACGCGATTCTGCTGTCACATATTCCGCAATATTGTTCGACATTAAAACACCATTTTGCAGCGTAGGGAACGGCAACCCCGGTGCCGGTAGCAACGAGTAGGAAGGCGGCCTGGATGCTAACTGTGTTAGTTAGCCAGTCGACTAAACGCCCGTTGAACTAACTTACTGTGTTAGGTTCGAGGGCTTCTTTTTTTACTGTGGTCCTTGCTCGTCTTTCACAAAAGGGGCAATCAATCCAGTCAGGTTGATCCCCAAGCAGATGCAACGGCGTCACGACCCTGGTGGGTGGTTCTAGTGATGTTGAAACCTCAAGGCCAGCATATGTTGCAATGGCCTGCTTTGGTAGCTCATACGTGTATGTGCATGCCAGTTTCGGTAGGTTGCATCTAGCGACTGTATTCTCCAATACCGCCGGCTCTGGGTCATTCGAGGGGACTGCTTCAGGAAAGCACTCATAATCGATCTTTCGCTCCCCCGGTTGATGAAAAGGAGTCTCCGGTCGTGATAATGGGGTGTTGGTCGGCGTAGAAACCGCAGTCCCCGATACGGACATGGTGAGGCCCGACGAGTCTGTCAATGGCGAAATAGCGTCGTCATGCCCAGACATTGACATGCAAGAGCTACAATGTTAATGCAGTGTCAGTTGCCTCGAGGAAGGTACGCAGTTGCATGACCAGGATGTATTTTCAAACGCACCTAGTGTCCATCTCGGACTGCCCTTTCTTAGGTTGAGATGAGCGAAGATCACCAAGAGCACTTGAAGACACTCAACTCTTGGGGTGGCTGAGCCGCATTGACAATGTCCTCGTTCCCGCATTTATCAAGGCCATGGACGAGCTATCAAGCTCGAACCACGCTATTTGCCAAGTAAGCTCGGCCTCCAGGTAGTTAGTCGAGTCCGTTTGAGGCCGTTGCCTCACTGAGGCGTGGCTCGTCGTTGGGCGAAATCTCCCGAGCCGATAGCGAGAACGAGAACGAGGCAGGGAGTGCTTGGTCCTTGCGTGCCCCTCAACGCTCTGAGAAAGGCAGAACCCCAAGGCCCTGTCTGCACTCTGGCCCAAGGCATTCAACATTGCTGTCTTCTCACTCTTCTCTTCCTCCCACAGATTTACGTTTGAATCTTTGTACCAAAGGCTTGAGGAATTTCGTTCCTGGCTCCGGCAGCAGTACAAATGTGACTTCCGTGAATCAAACTAACGCTGTGGCCTGTCGTTCTAGTTCAGAGTTCAGATATAGCAGTTAGTTGGAAAATCAAGTGTCCCGAAATAGTATTGAAAATGAGAGGAGCAAAATCAGGACTAGAGGCCGTGGGAAACGAGAACGACTGCGAGAACGAGAATCAGGGAAACTGGGGCTTGGTTTCGCTCCTGTGCTCTCCAACGCGGCATTGTGACAAGGTCATAAGAGAGCCAGTCTCAACTCTCTGTTTAGTTTTACCACGAATCGTTCCGTCAAAATCTTTACTCAAGATGAATCCGAGAACGAATAGCGGTGGATAATTTTGAGGCTATGTACTGAGTCGCCCTGAGCCACGCAAGCCCAGCCCATAATGTGGTCGTGAATGCTAGGGGAACTGGACAAAGCAGAGAGACTGTGCTGTACCAGCTTTTGGTTTATAAGCTCCTGGGACCCTCATTGCAAGTTATTCAATTCCTCGTCCAGTACCAGTCTCTCACTTCCATTGAGCAAAATGCGTCAAACGTCTCTCCTTTGCGTTCTCTCTTGCTTCGGCGGCTTTGGCGGCCAGACCTTTCCTCAATGAACCCGACACGATGTATGTTGACTGGATATTTCTTCGTGTACGCCTACCGGATTTCGGGCTAACAAGGGCAGGATTGACGAGTCTTTCGAGACCTTCCCCATCGCCAACGGGAACCTACCAGGCCTCTCTCGAAATCTTGGCCTTCCGGACTTTGACTGGGCCGCGAGACAGTCGATGAACAACTCTGCATACACTCGATACCGTCACGGCTCGGGCGGCGAATGGTCTTACAGGAACAACCTGGAGGTGTTTGAGCGTTACCGATTCCGGCCTCGAGTCATGGTTGAGGTGACTGACATCGAGTCTTCTATGGAGTTTGTCTTCTCTGTCCCCATGGGAAGCCAAGTAATGAATGCTAAATACAGCCTAGGACTACTATCCTTGGTCATAAGTTTTCTGCGCCCTTCTTTATCAGCCCATGCGCCACTGCAGGTCTCGCTCATGCTGAGGGCGAGATCGGACTGCATAAGGCGGCAGCGGAGCAGGATATCCTCTACATCGTGAGTTTCTGATAGCCTACATCAATACAGGAGGGGACTCTGACCGAAAACAGCCTTCCTTCGCTTCCAGCGTACCTTTGGAGAAGATTGCGGCAGCCAGGCCCCGTGGAGACCAGGTTCTTTTTCAACAGGCATGCAACCCCAACCCTTCTCTAAAATCACTATGCTAATAACCCAAGAGATTTACATATCGAATAACAAAACCGCAAATAGTCTGCTTTTCCGACGCATCGAGAAAATGGGAGCGAAGGCCGTGGTTCTGACCGTGGACTCGACTGGGGATCGCACACGGCATCGTGCCCTTCGCTTTGAGGAGAACACGAACCAGACTCGCTCCGCAAGTTACATCCCAATGACTTGGGCCATTTACAGAGACCTGTAGAAACTTACAAATCTTCCCATTATTCCCAAAGGTATCCAGACCGTTGAAGACGCGGTACAGGCCGTTGAGGCTGGTGCCCCAGCCATTTTCCTGTCTAACCATGGAGGTCGTGCTCTTGATGGCTCTCCTTCTGCTTTCGAGGTGGCTTTAGAGTTACATAAGAAAGCGCCCCAAGTTTTCAAGAATATCGAGGTTTATGCCGATGGCGGTGTTCGCTATGGGACCGATGTTCTTAAGCTTCTTGCACTTGGTGTTTGGGCTGTTGGCCTCGGCCGGTCATTTATGTACGCCAATCTTTATGGCGCAGAAGGAGTTTCTCGTGCAGCCATGCTCTTGAAAAGGGAGATCACGGCTTCTGCTGCTTCTCTTGGAGTTGCAGACTTGAAGAAGATTAACTCGAGCTTTGTGAGTTGCGGCTCATGGGCCATGATGATTTCGATTTGCTAACAGGATTGAAGTTAGAACTGTCGCCAAACGGATGGTGCAGCTAGGCCGCCTACGAGAGGGACAACCTTAGGAGGGAAGCGGGGAGTGGTTTTTATGCCTTTTGTTGGTCTCTTGAATCTGGGCCGGACGACGGGACTTTCTTTTTGTGTTCTTTTTTGGGTCTTTTTGTTTCTCTACCATTTTTCTTTCATCACCATGTGTCTTCTGCACGGAGCACAATCATAGATTACAGTATCTTTTGAAGATATCAATCAATCAACCCATCACCCAACAAGTCGGCATAATCAATACATTATGGTATCACTCTCTCAACTGGCACCAATATCCTCGGAACCACGGTTCTGCCTGCACAAGCTTCTTTCCATCTATACCAGTACCACAATTTTACCCAAGGCTTTATTCTCCTCCAAAAACTTGTGCGCATCTACAATATCATCCAAACTGAAAGTCTTGCCAATTCGCAACTCCAGCTTTCCATCTTTGATCTTCCGCGCCAGATTATCCAAAGGTGTCTCCATGAACTCCTTTGGCCCACCACTGTAAGCAGTGAGATAGGCTCCCGAGGGAATAGATTCCATCGGATTCCAGTTATTCAACGCCCACTGGTTGCCCACTATGCCAGACATGCAGACAATGCCACCTTCCTTTGCGCACTGCATCGAGTCGTCCAAGGTCAAAGTTCCAACTAGCTCTAACACCTTATTAGCCCCTCCAGGCCAGATGTTTAACACCTCTTGTGCAATTCTTCCTGTGTCAACCATCACCTCTCCTACACCATGCCGTTTCATGAGGTCAGCGACGTCCTTGTTGGTCCTTCGCGTCGTAGCCATGACCGTTGCCCCATGTTCAGCAGCAAGTGAAGCAGCAGCGAGGCCGACGCTTGTTGTTCCTCCACGGATAAGGAGCTTATCGCCTTTGCCCAGCTTCAGTGCTTTAAATAGCAATCCCCACGCGGTTTGTAACATCTCTGGCATTGCACCGAGGGTGATCCAGCCGAGCCCGTCAGCTACGTCCCGCGGGATGGCCTGCACGTTATCCACTGACACACAGGTATATTCTGAGTATCCGCCATCAAAAGCGCGGCCTAGACCTCCCATTGCGGTTGCAACAACCTCGCCCTCGAGAAACTCTCCACCTGGTGCTGCCGCGACTGTCCCGACAGCCTCGATGCCAAGGACACGGGGAAACTGTACACTAGGAGAGTGGCCCTGGCGGGTAAAGAGCTCGGAGCGGTTGAGTCCAAAGGCCCGGACTTGGATCAGGACCTGGCCCGGATTTGCTACCGGGGTTGGGATGTCTTCTAGCCGGAGGACTTCGGGGCCGCCGGGGGCGTGAATGACGCCTGCTTTCATGATAGATGGAAAGTAAAGGGGCGCTGCAGCTCGATTTGGCAGTCTCGTATTCTCAATACTTCTTTGACATGGGCTGTTGCTGAAGAGTTACAGCAGCTCCTGGCAGGAGGTTGATGTGATGACGACCAAAACCCTCGGGCGGGGATCTTGTGAAGTTTATTTGTCATCAATCCTCTTCATGTGTAGTCGCTTACAAGCGTATAGATAATCATTGGTAAGCAGATGCCTCACACATGCACTATACCTGAGTCCAGTATTGGGTTTTAATGCCGTCATGGATGGATAATTATGTCTTTTGCCGTTGTGGCCGATGACCTCTTTTAGAGTCTTCGTTGATAATAATAATAAAGTACCTACCTAGGTAGTGTAGCTTACCTACCTACCTACTATGGTAATGACAATCTGGGGAACGCGGTAATATCTCGCTTGATATGCGTGGTTTAACTGAGCCAGCCTTCAAAGGGAGTGGGGCTATTCTGATAAAGGGTGAAACCCCTTTCCCTTAAACCAACAACTTCTCACATTATGGCCTGGATGGGGGACGAATTGGAGTATCTACGCGAGTTATACACACGTAACTCCAGTTACCCAGTTTGCCATTCCAAGGCCATGCTGGGATTAAACCAAGCGCGAACTGTGCCAAAGATATTTTGAGGAGCAAAGCCAGGCTTTCTGCGTTTCACATTGACAAGGCAGTTGCAAACCGAACCCGCTTTATTCGTAAGTGGCCTGTCAAACCCTGAACTGCCGGCTGGGGGAAACTTGTCGATCTCTGGATCCCTTGTCAGTTGTTCGGCAAGAGCAGGGGTGTGTCTCATTCGGAGTAACATATCCGCGGGAAGAACGTTACAAGCACAACACACCATTACGGCGCTGGCAAATCCTTCTAAGCAAAGGAGGAAAGCCAACAGACGGGGAAGCAACCAGATGGCCATCTGGCCAAACTGTCAGCGTGTAGAAACAATCCAGGTCCTGATCCGACGCGGCCGCCGGATGGACCAACATGCATATTTGTGTCGTTTTGATGTTGAAAAGGGGCATCTGTCCCAGACAAACACTTATGGATGTCGCTAAGATTTTCTTGGTGCATCAGTTCAATCCCTCCGGCTTTATTCTGCCACAATTCGGCAACAAGCAACAATGACGATCACCCCAGAGCCCCTGCTTAAGAAGCCTGCGTTCACTCCGACGCGCAAGATGCGCGTCGTGTGCATTGGTGCAGGCTTTGGCGGTCTGATGATAGCTGACAAGGTCCAACACGAACTAAAGCTCGAGGACGAGATTGACTTGACCATTTATGACAGGAACGCAGACATTGGCGGAACCTAGTTCGAAAATACGTATCCTAGTGCAGCATGGTAAGTAGTGTCTGTCTTCATAGCCGAAAGAGCTGCACTGACGAGGAACGTGGGCAGCGACGTTCCTTCTCATAAGAGATTGACAGAGCGATCATTGACAAACCGAGCGCGGGCTGATTCGTTTCAGATTCCTACATCTTTCCCTTTGAAGGCAACCCAGACTGGTCCAAGTTCTACGTAGATCAGAAGGAGATTCAAGCCTACATAAAGCGTACTGCAGAGAAGTACAACCTTAGCAAGCATGTCCAATTGAACACAACTATCCAGGAGACTGTATGGGATGAGGGATCTGCCAAATGGAGGATCAAGCTCGAGCAGGCCGGAGAGCTGAAAGAGGATGAGGCCGATTTCCTTATCAACGTTTCAGGCTTTCTCAAGTACGCATAGCCTCTGCATATGTCCACAATCTGCTGACTGGGGTCAATAGTAAGTGGAAGTGGGCGGACATCGAGGGGCTTATGACTTCAAAGGAAAGCTTTTACACAGCGCGCGATAGTATGTTGAGGGCCCGAGTCTGAAGGAGACTTGACTAACTCACTACCTCAGGAACAACTCTTACCAATGGGAAGGGAAGAAGGTGGCAGTGATAGGGAATGGAGCCTCCGGAATCCAGCTCGTCGCGACCATGCAACCCAAAGTCGAGAAGCTGGTCAACTACATGCGACAACCAACCTGGATCTCGGTCAACTTCCTTGGAGACAAGACCCCAGAAGGCGTCAACTTTACATACTCGGAGGAACAGAAGAGAACTTGGCGAGAAGACCCAAACGCCCATTACCTCTATAGGAAGGATCTGGAGCAACCGTATGTGTCTCGACTCCATGCGTACAGCACGACGCTGACAAGACGATAGGCTGAATGACTTCTTTTTCACCATGTGTCTCCATAACCCCGCGCAGGTCATCTTTCAGGGCTACTGCAAAGACCGCATGCACGCGTCATTAGCCAATGCACCAGACCTTGAGAAGCGAATTCTCCCAAACTTCAAAGCGGGATGTCGCCGCATCACTCCAGGCGACAGTTACCTCGAAGCCCTTCAAGAGCCAAACTGCCGCGACTGCTGGGATCCCATTGAATGCATCACAGAGAAGGGTATCAAGTCAACTGCTGGTGAGGAGGAGTTCGACTTGATCGTCTGCGACACGGGCTTGATAGCTCTCGGCTGCCGCAGTGGGAGTTGGTTGGCAGTGACGGCGCGACCCTGGAGGAGATGTGGAAGGATGACCCGAAAGCCTTCTTTGCAACCCAGGTCGAAAATCTTCCCAATTACGGCATGATCAATGGCCCGAACCCCGCCGTCTCGCATGGCTCGGTTCTCCAACAGATGTCCTGGGCCGGTGACTATCTACTCCGCTGGATCATAAGGATGAACCGCCACGATATTAGGTAAGACACCTTCTTCTAGGAGGAACTGTTTATTGTTAACCAAGTGCACTTGTAGGACTCTTGCTGTCAAGAAGGAGGCCGTTGAGGATTACAACCAGTACGCACAAGAATTCATTAAGCTCACCGTGTGGTCGGGCGAGTGCCGCACACTATACAAGAATGGCCGCAGTGTGGGAAAGGTGACGGGTCTGTATCCGGGTTCACTGGTGCACTACCAGAGAGCCCTTGAGGAAATCAGCGGAGAGCACTTTGATATCACTTGGCGGTCCAGGAACCGTTTCCGATGCCTTGGTAAGAGAGCAGCTGAGACTGATGAGAATGGTGTTGGGGATTTGGCACCGTATTTCAGCAAGTACTCGCCAGTATCGAAGTAGGATGTTGCTAGCGGGTTCACTTGGGAGACGTAACTTGAGATTATCTACCGTCTCTTCAAAGAGTCACAAGTCCAACATCCATTCAGTAGCACAGTCTCCATATCCCAGCTAAACACGCTTGCCCATCCCAATCATCGCTTCACTACCTACAACACTACCCGTCGCAGACTAGCAAGTCCTTGCCCATAAGCAGCCTAGGGCGATGAGCTACTCAAAGAAGCCACATTCTTTCTTAAACTCCGAGAGCCAATTTGGATTATCGGCTGGAGTTTGATTCCACATGTCATCGCTATTGTTGAGATGTTAACCAGTGTCAAAATCGGTCCGAGTAGTATTGTCGGTTCACATACCTATCGTACATAATCCAGCGCGCTTGGAACTGAAGCTCTTCATCCGTTGGAATATGCTGATTCGGATTCAGCGGAGACATGACGCTTGCGACAAAACGTGACAGATCCCTTGTCAAACCTCTATACATATTTCCGTCGTTGAGCGAAATCACCCTTTGTTCTTGCACTCTCACATTGGCCCTATCCGGAAGTTGGGTAGTCCTCATTGGGTTTGTGGTGGCATCATTCGCCTGGGTGTCTTTTTCCGTGTCCAAGATTCGAATATCCATAAGCCCAAAATCAATGCCGAGATCATTACTGGTGTTATCGGGACATAGGCTAGCTTCAACCGTAGGCAGTCCCATACGAAGGCGAAATGGGGTCAACCAAGTCGTTGAGCGAAAGACCAACCCGATCAATAAGTTGGCGAACATGGGTGAAGCATTGGGTATGTGATTGATGATGGAACACGCCTCTCGCTGAAGCTCATCATCACTTATGTCCAGATTCAACATCTGTAGCATAGCGACGTATTGCTGTAGGGAAGCCTCAAGTGTGCAGTCCTCGAAGATATTACTTTTGCCATGAATCCTCAGGTCAGTGAATCGAGACCTAGCAGCACTTTTCATTGGCCTCATCTGTGCCTCCCTGGCGATGTCTTCGGCTCCCATCAAAAGATCGCGTAACCAGGATGAGGCATTGGGTTGGCAATGCGTATGCAGCATTTCGGCCCCGAAGATGATAGAGCAGGCTTCCAAGTGTAGAAGCCTTTCGGGGGGTACGCATTGATTCATGTCGACATGGTTTGAGAAGAAATAATCCAGCTCCAACTGGAGTAGATCAAACGCGTTGGTGGAACTGTATGGTGCTCCCTGCTGTGTTGTAAATGGTAGTGGTGAGTTTCGCTCGTATTCTATGAGATCTTGCGTCTGCGTTAGCAACAGCAGTCTCGGACATGAGTTAAAGGAAGAATATGACACACATGGAGGCATCGAGTTCTCCACCATCTCAAGGGTGCCTGAGTCAAATCCCCAATTTCCCCTCCAATCAGCCATGGTCTTGCCTTCTCGAAAGTGTTCCGCTAAGTGGTCCACTCGTTCAGTCCACGTCGTCATGCTAATGTCGCAGAATCCGCATCGTGATTTTACATTATCGCACTCTAGCTTCCACCCCTCCATGGGCCATTTCATGAACTGAGAGTCGTGGACGAGCCGGAGGTGCTGCCTCAAGTGATCCTTTCGGTAGAAAACCCGCTCTTCTCTGTCTCTCTCACGACAGAAATCATAGTTGTGAGCCTCAGAATGAACACTCCCTGGGTTGGGAAGACCGCAGAATACACATGTGGGTTCTGATTGTTGGTTGAGAGTGGATGGTCCAGATGGTGAACACTCCCATTGTTCGAGGGATAGGTGCAATGTCTTCTCGTGTCGTTGCCAGGTATGTTTCGTTTTGAAGGTTTCCGTACAGAACGTGCATTGGAAACGATGACAGACTTGGGACAGATTTCTCCCGCCATTGCCCTTTGGAGCTCGCCTTCGTTTCTTGGCCAATCGCCTGATTGGCCCAGAACGCCGGATTGATCCATCCGATGTTTGAGAATAGATAGATGCATGGGAGCTTTGACTGGATCCTGAAGTCTCTCCACTATTGACAGAGGCAGCGATTGAGTATGACGCATGTCTAGACCTGAATGGAGAAGCAATCGATGCATCGGATATTGCGCGTGCGATATCGGCAAAGGTAGAAGGCTCCTCTTCAGGTGGCGAGTTCTTCCATCTCTCGAGGGGGGTTTGCTGCTCAACAAAAGGGGTAGATGGACGGCGAGGAGGTATATCTCGAGGACCAGTGCCCGTAGATTCTGACGAAGGATTCAATGTAGCTGCCCGGCCGAGCTTCTTTCTGCGGCGGGCATTGGAAAACCAGGTCAAGATCTGTTGCTTACTCAACCCAGACTCTCTCTCGAGCAGTTCGACATCCCTGACCGTGGGATAGGGGTGGTGAGTGTGGGCGGCTAGCCACTTGTTTAAAATTCGCCCTTGTGTCAGCGAAAACCGTTTTCCAGCCTGACAAGTCGTTGGTTCATTGTGCTGCGGTTGTTGCCTTTGGGGCTTGGCGACGGTTCCCATGCCGTACTGTTCCTGTGCGGTAACCTCTACAGAACAGCTGCCCTCGTCCATATTCTGGTCAGGAGTGTATGGAGAGATGCGACTGGAGTTTGCTGCCCCGTCAAGCCATGTCGCAGAAAGCATTGCTAAGGGGTCAACAGTGGCGTTTTGGAAATTTTGCGATAACCAGAAGTCGGGTTCGACTTGACATGGAGGCGACAGGGATTGAGAGCATGGCTCAGTTGCTGGTTGGCTGAGCTGTAGGTCGACATCTGAACGCGTTGGGTGAAGCTGATGACTAATTTCGTCCGAAATATATGTCTCGGCGCTGTCAAACGACGACATGTCGGGTTCTTGCCAACGATGTTCCGGATGGTTGCGCCGATAGAGAGAAAGAGGAGGTGGAACGGTGGCCTCTTGAGAGTTTAGAACTTGATTCATAAATGCGCAACGTCCCACTTTTTTCTTGTCCAGTTCAGCCCTTCACAGGAGCTAGTCTAGTCCAACCACCAATTAGATAACCTCATCTCATGCTCCGTAATCTGGTGCACGTTAGTCCGGTGAATTGGCAATAACTTGTGGTTCACTTTGTTGGTCCAACATATCTATTCATTTCTGACTTGCTCTTCTTTCCCCTCGTTTCTTATTCTGTTGTGAAGCGAATCCAGTCGACATTCTTGGATGGCAGCTTCGTAGACGTCGCTCGGGCTGAGGGCTTGACGAGGCTGGCTTTCGCCAACTGGCGCTTGTAGCTTCGCATCGGTCATGCTGGGAATGGGAAATCCTGGATGGCGGAAGAGATGAAAGGAAAAATGTTCAGTATCACTATTCGTGTGCTAGATCCTCACGCTAATGTTATACTGTGGAAGATAGGAGTCCTCGCGATGAAGCTGGTGTAAGTGGGTCTTGTCACTTGTAGGGTTCTCGTCATTTGTAGGGTGCGAGTTCAGGTCCACTTCGCATGTTGCCCCGAGATGGTACTCGACTTCTTGTGAATTTAAAAGGGTTGGAAGGTACTTTAATTTTTCCTAGGTCGTTCCTGATAAGCTCAATATCTCGACATTCATCGAATAGCCCGTCATGTCATATCACTTTATTCACGTGGACCGCTCCGCTACAGATCTTTCTTCCGTTGCCGACAAGTACAGGGCCTTGCGACTTGAAGCACTCCAGCAATCACCAGCATCCTTCTCTTCAACTTGGGACATTGAATCACGCTTCTCCAATGATACTTGGGTTTCCCGGCTTCGGAACTCAGACAAGGAAACCTTTGCATGCGTTTATCAAGAGGGACAGACCTCAGTATGGGTCGCTCAAGTCAACCTACGCGGGCCACTTTCAGCCGAGGATTTCGCACTCTCACCTCAGTCTGGCCAATTACCGCCCTTAGATGACATGGAAGACGAGAAGTGGCAGATGCTCAGCCTTTACACCTCAATCAACCACAGGGGGAAAGGCCTCGGTGCTAAGCTCTGTCAAGAAGCTTTCCATTTCATCCAACACCAACTTAGAAATGAAGCGAGGAGTGCTACAGTACGCATCATGATTAAGCCTGAGAATACTGTCACTATTGGCTTGTATCAACGACTGGGATTTGCCAAGATGGGATTGTGCACTTTGGAGGAGGCCTTGAGGGCGAACGGAGATGTGGACTTGATCCCAACAGGAAAGTTGGAGGAAAAGTACACCACGAGATCAGGTATCATCATGGCTTTACGGCTGAGGAAAAACCATGCCATTGAGTCCGAGTTTTAGGTCTCTCCTAATCTATCACATCGAGGGTGTCGTCAGAAAAGACTAAATCGCCCCCAATGATGATAGACACGGTATCCCCGTGAACAAGAGCCCCTCCAGTCCCAGTTTAGACAGAAGTGGGTATAGCAAGGCAGTGTCGAGGCTGAACGGCTTTAGTACTTTGTTGCAAGAGGCACAATGGCCATCCGCGGGGAGGATCTGTCGTTATTTTGGAGAGATCATGTCGGTGAATTCCTATCAACGGAATAAGTACTACATTCATAAACTTTGTCTAGGCACTTGAGGCATCTCCACCCTCGTCGGCAACTGGGTATGTGTGTTCAGGAATGGGACAGGACACACCTGAGACCCGCCCAGCCAACAGCCTTCAACCGCGCGACAAAATCTGACTGAGTAAGATCAGCATAACGCATCTGCCGCAGGCTAGGACCGGCATTAGGACAAGGATCGATTCGGAGCACCCGGGATTCACTGACAAATCCCCACTCACCGGAGGAGAACCGGAATCGGGCAGGGCGTGGGGATGGACGAGGTCGGACCAATGTGGACTAAGAACGGCCAATCAAAACAAGATCCGATAACGAGGTTCGTCCAGATAAGGATATAACGACAATGATGTGGTGCGTCAGACTCGAGGGCGATTAGGTCCGGGGCCTGCTCGGAACAAGGATCGACTCAATCGGCTCGTGTGAATCAAAGCTGGTCACTTTAATGACCAAGGTATATAAGTGGCACGAATGGATCGGCTCAAGCCACGAGTACCGAGCCACATCGTGCCCAGATCAACTCAGTACCTTTATGCCCTCAAATCCCAATATACCGCTGTCCTACTCAGTTCTTCAACGCCCTTCTCTTGAAAAAACATGGGTCACATTGTTAAAGGTACTTCTAAAGCGTTCTTCAGTGGCCTCCGCGACTTACTAGGCAAACACATCTCCAAGGGGGATGAGGTTGGTGCCTCCATCGTCGTCAATATCGACGGTCAGAATGTAGTCGATATCTGGGGTGGCTACATTGACGAAAGTGGTACTCGCCGCTGGGATAAAGACACCATTGTCAATGTCTTCTCTACCACCAAGACCATCACCAGCGTGGCAGCGCTCATTCTCATTGATAGAGGACTCATCAGCCCCTACGAGAAGGTGACCACCTATTGGCCTGAGTTTGCTGTGAATGGGAAGCAAGATATTGAGATCAGGCATATCATCTCTCACACGTCAGGCGTTCCGGGATGGGAGCAGCCAGTCACGCTGGATGACGTCTGCAATTTCGACAAAGCAGTCTCCCTCCTGGCCTCCCAGCCGCCCTGGTGGACTCCGGGAACTGCTTCTGGCTATCATTCTTTCACGCATGGGTTCTTGATCGGTCAGGTAATTCGCAAGGTGACAGGACGGGCCCTAAAAGATTTCATTCGAGATGAAATTGCCAAACCACTTGGCGCGGATTTCCAGCTTGGGGTTGTCGACTCCGACTTGCATTGCGTCTCCGACCTCATTCCCTAGGCCGCAGTTCCGGACAGCGACTCCAATATTGATGCCGACTCCATCGCTACCAGGGTTATGAGCAATCCCAAATTTACACCGGACATGGCTAATACCACCATGTGGCGACAAGCTGAGCTAGGGGCGTCAAATGGCCATGGCAATGCTCGCTCTATTGCAAAGGTCCTCTCTACAACTTCTCTCGGAGGTTCTGTCGACGGAAAACGCCTTCTGAAGCCGGCAACAATCGACTTGATCTTTCAAGAGATGTCGAACGGAATAGACCTGGTGACTAGCATGCCGGTGCGGTTTGGAGTCGGGTACGGGATAACTGGTGAAGAAGTTGTCCCTACTTGGCTACCTAATGGAAGGATATGCTTCTGGAGCGGGCTTGGGGGTTCAGTCGCCATTATGGATTTGGACAGGAGGATGACTATTGTCTATGTCATGAATAAGTTGTATCCAGTTGGGCTGGGATCTGACCTGGCGATTGAGTACGTGAAAGAGATCTACAGGGCGGTTGGGGTATCCGGACTTGAGTACAGCAAAGAGTACTGTTAAAGAATGAGAATTCTTTTCGAGGTGACTATCAACCAAGGATAGCTTGGAGGTGGAAGGCCCGTGTGGGTAGCATTAGAAATCATCTTGTTCATGTTGAAGTGAACTTCAGTAAAAAGACTAAAAAGGAAGTCACTGTTTTAGCGTTGGAATATGATGCTATGATGTGTTAATATTGTGTTTTTCGTACAGCTCAAACCCGGCCCTTGATGGGATAACTGCGCCAGAAGATAGTCTTGCAACTCGATGGTATATTAGCTTTAGTTTCTCGCACCCTAGCATCGGCTAGATTCATACTCACTAGGTCACTACCGCCATGCTCCCCGCTCAGTATTTTTCAACCTAGTGTCCCAACCCATTCTATCAATAACCGACCTTAGGTGGCTCAAATAGTCAGCTTGAGGTTTCCGGTGCGAATGCTGTCAGAGGTCTGCCGCCGCTCGGCGACGTATACAGCTCCTCAGCGACATTGTATCATACCTATCTAGGTCGATAGAAGAGAGACCTTGATTTGTCCATCCGATCTGATAGCCCTCAATATTTCACTCGGCAGGCTTTCCAGTTCCCTATTTCATTCAATCAGTCCTTCAAGCCGCACATCTACCCTCACAGCTTGTATGCCTTACCAGTACGAATGCGGACTAGGGGAGACAGTGGTAGAAAGACAGTACCTCGTACTATGAAGCACCATATCAGGTCAACCCAAGTGGACAATCAAAAGGTCCGCCCGACGATGAGTGTCTCGTATACCAGGCCCTCGAAGACAGACTGCTTCACAACAGCACCAAACCTAACAACTCGTCAACGTTGCCTGATCCCAGATTCTGTAAACCCACTTACCCATGACATTTGACAGCCTTCTTCAACCTTTCAGCAAGTATACCCAAGCTTCGCGCATTAAGCCCGCCAAAGTTTGGCCGACACCGGATATTGTTCCATGCCTGAATTGGTGTCATCTCCCCCTCATCAGACAGGTCTGGCGCGAGGGTCAACAGCCGTTCTAGCATGGTCGTCGGTGTATTTCCGAAATTCGGAGATAAGAGCGGAGTGCATCTATTTGTAGGCGATGGGTAATCACAGGCTGCCATGAGCTGGGCAGAGGCCGTCAGAGCATGGTTTCCAGGTTCGTGGGGCTTCTTGGCGTCGCCATGGAGATGGCCCAGACAGGGTTCCTCGATCCTTTTCCGAGCATTAGTACCACTCCTCCCACAAAATGTCAGACTTACTTTAGTACAAACTCCATGCCCACGATTATCTGGTCCACTTCACTCACGCGAGAGTTGTTTGCAAGTCCTCCTCCAATATTAAACAGGATTGGGCCCCGTTGGCCTTCAGTTGGGCTGTAGAAGTCGCCGAATGACTCCGGGGAGATAAGTTGCGGAGACGGAATGATATCCACCGCTTGGCTACCACAATCTCCCAGATAAATCGGAGAGACACTCGCTGGCAATCCCGTCGCTGTGGATGGGCTTGCGTATTCGTTGGGGGCATTCCCGCTAGCCTTAGATTTGATCTCGGCAGGGACATTGACGCCCAGTTGAGATAGTTGATGAAGGGCATTTTGGAGATTTTCCCGCAGCTGTTCGCACTCGCGCATCAGTTCCACCTCTTTCGACCGGGAGTTGGCAAGTTCCTCCTCCAGTGTTCTTGTGTACTTGTCCTTGCGGCTACGGTAGGATCTGGGGGTCGGGTCACTACAGACGGTCTTCAACGGTCCATTGAAATGGAATGATCTTACTGTTGGGCCCGCCGCAGCTGGGCCCGTCTCTTCTCCACAGGGTTTTCCTTTGGCTCTGCTCTCGTCAGCGGTTAACTGCACGAACGTGACTAGCAGGGGGGCCAAGACTAACCCCCAGGATTGAACATGCGGAAGATGCTGTTACTCATCGTGACCTAACGAAGATGCACGGACAAAGGGGAAGATGGCTGCACAAGAGCAAGAAAAGATGGCCGATGAAGGTCAAAAAGTGCGAGTCTGGCTGCTTGACGGTTCGACTGTTGCCCATGATTAGTCAAGGTGTCATCGCAGGTTCAAGCACGCGCGCAACAGCCAATGAGACAAAGATCCCCTGATTTCCCCACGCGACCTGACACACCCTGGTTGAAACGGTGGTAATCAAATTTTCCTTTTTGGGATGGCGCGTGTTTTGGTTCAGGCGCTATAGGGTAGATAGCAATTCCACCTTTCTAAGCTGGACGATGTCGGTCACAGGGCAATACTACAGCTGACACTCTGTCAAGGGTTTATGCAAAGATCCTGGATCAGTAAATGGCTGGTCATTATTGTATTGGGTCGAGAATCAGGCCTGAAGGCGCAAAACCGCTAAGCTTGCTTTACATCTAGGAATTTGCGAGTTTCACTTACTCCCCATGCATTGTCACTGCTTCTGGCAGGCAAGCTAGAACATCTTGGGGGCACTCTGAGCTCTACAACTTCAGCAACTATCCTCGTTGCCCTCGCTGACCTGGCCTTCTAAACCCTTTCCCACGTCCTCTTCCTTTCCCAAACCTCACTGGCTTAGAAGCTGCCGCCGGGGCCTGGCTGGTTGGAGAGCCATTCTGCTGACCCTCAGAGGCAGATGCACCGCCACCGCCACCGCCACCGCCCTGACCATCTACAACCTCAAATTTGGTACAATCATCCTGAGCACCTCGCTGAGCAACTGGCATCGTCACGGGCTGGTGGTTCTGCGCTGCGATCATGGTGCACACGCGATACACACCTGCGGGCAGCCCACCTTCGACTACAGCCTGGAGCAGTCCCTGTCCATTTCCATCATCGTCGATACCCTTGAAGAAGACGAAACGACTTGGGTCGGGGGGCACAGTCGACTTGAGAGAGCCAATATCCTGAATAGTGACGTGACAGTGACCGATGATGTCTCCATTCTGGTCGAGATCTTGCGGAGCAGTATAATAATTGGTAGTGGGGTTGACAAAGTTGCCCGCACGCAAATGTGATGTCTGCACTTGGACGTTGAACGTGGTGCCGGATGTAAGTGCCTCACCGGGCTGGGGGCTGGTGATCATGGCCGAGATCATGTTGGATGTTGCAGGGATCCGGCCCATGGGAATGGGGTTGCATGAGCCGGACTTTACCTGAACGCCATTGGTGATTTGTTGGCCTTTACAGAAGCTGATAAAGTTGTTTGCATCTCTAGGTTCAGAGGGTTAGAACTTTGTTCAAAAGATATCTCACAGTCGATGACTCACGTTGCGGAAGGCGCCTGGCCTGGCTTGATACCCTCAGTCCCCGGCTCTTGTCCTGTCTTGGCGCTGGCGGACTGGATCAGATTAGGGTCTAAACAGCTTTGTTGTGCCTGTCTGACGTAAAGCCTCGAGGCCTGCTCGAGTGTATTGTGGGGGCTAGCATGTGCCGTGGCGGCAGCCTGCGAACTCAAGTAGAGAATGGCGAAGACAAAATGGCAAAACATTGTGGACGATTGGCCAAAGAATGATAAGAAGAGAAAATTTACCCCAGGTCAACTCGGGCAATGATGGTCCAAGAATGAAATTTTCCTATGATGCACTATCGCGAAGTTCGACAGGCTTTATACTGACATGACCTCTGAACTCAAGTCAACACAATTTCCTTTTTGGCACTTCATTTCCTCAGGTCGGTCTCGGCGTCTCATAAATCGCCAGCTGTCCCGAATGACAAGTACGCCATCTGGCTTGGTTATCCCAAAAGGATAGCTTGGCTGCCGCAGATGTGCCCCAAGACGAAAGTGAAACGAACTTGTCTGCCGGTTTCCGGACGAGACGAGGTTCTTATATCCAGGGCTCGTGGGGGGGGGTTTCGCTGCGTCACAGGATCTGCGACTGGCATGGCCCCTGTCTAGGGGAACGTTAGGCATTGGCCGGTTGGGGCTTGCCGGATTGGGGAATTCTGATATTCTCATCGCTTTGGGGGCTAAAAATGGGAGGGGTAGAGAGGGCTGATCTTCGAAACACCCCTGAAACTTGGCCTCAGCTAGCGCCGGCTGGGGCACTAATTAGGTATTCTAGTTGGCTCAGCGTGTCAGATGACCTTGTCCTGTTTGCCCTGGGAGACTGGATGAACGGCACGCTCGGGTTGTTTCAGGTTAGAGGGAAAGTCGCATTCCCATCGCCTGGCACGTTGGCAGCGTCTTTCTCCCTTCCGAAAGAGGTAATTTGTATTACCTCAACCTAAGGATTTGGATCTTTGGTTGATGCGCCAAGCCAGTGACTCTGGATGCCGTCTTCTTCATTCAGCAAATGGTATATAAGATGAGGGCACTCAACGTCTTGAGAGATAATCTGCAATACAGCCACCGAGTATTTCACAAGCTTTCATTCTTCGCAGCAGGCCTGCGCTCGTTCAGAACGACCTTTTTCTCGTCTACTTTCTCTCTGGATAACTTCAAACTCATCATACAAAATGGTTCCATCAATTCGACTTTATTCCCTGCTTTCAGCATTCCTTTGGTTGGCACAAACCAGCAGCCATCCAACCTGCAGCGCCGGCATGGGCCGTGCTGCCGCGATGGGCAAGGCCATATACTTGCTCACCAACGATGAGGCCAACGGGGTCGTTGCGCTCCCCATTGGGAATGATGGTACTCTTTCCAAGGGTAGCGTTACCATGACAGGAGGCGCTGGCTCCGTGGCAGTTGACGCTGACGGCAAGCCCGCAACTCCCGATGCGCTGATTAGCCAGTCAGCCCTAACCATTGCTGGCAATGTAAGCCCGGGGGAGCCCTCCAAAATGCATGCGTGTGATCCTTGCTGACTTTGCTGCTGTAGCACCTATTCGCTGTCAACGCTGGCTCGAATACACTCACCATGCTGGCTATCTCGCGTTCCGATCCAACAAAACTTTCAGTAGTCGGTGAACCAGTCAAGGTCTCCGGCGAGTTCCCCAACACCGTTGCCGCTTCAGCCAAGAACAACATAGTATGTGTGGGCTCAACTGGTGCCAAGGCTGGCGTTTCCTGCAGCAACTTCTCGAGGAAGGGCTTGACTGCCATGGACGAGCTACGACCGTTCGACCTTGGACAGACGACACCACCTGTTGGGCCTACAAACACGGTCTCCCAAGTTCTCTTCTCTGAAGACGAGTCCATGTTATTCACCATGGTCAAGGGTGACCCGGCTGTGAACAAGTCGGGTTTCGTGTCCGTATTTACCGTCCAGGAGTGCGATGGAGCCGCAGCAGTGGTCTCTAAAGACGAAACCCGCAGCTCACCCCAAGGAACAGCCGTACTGTTTGGCTCGCAGGCAATCCCAGGCACATCCAACGTGTTTGCCACAGACGCGGCGTTCGGGGCGGCGATCTTGAGTGTCGATCCTGCCAGCTGCAAAGCAACGACCGTGGCTACTGGAGAGGTTGAAGGCCAGAAGGCGACTTGCTGGGTAGCCATCTCCCCTGCGACAAAGACAGCGTTTGTGACAGATGTCGGTCGCAACCGGCTTGTTGAGATGAGCCTCGAGGACGCAAGTATCTTGTCTTCACTGGATTTGTCCTGCAACGGTGACCCGGGACTCATCGACCTAGCGGCAGCCGGTAACTTTGTCTACGCTTTGTCACCCGGGAATGGCACCACCAAGGCAGCAGTTAGTGTGGTCGATGTGCTAAACGGTTCTGGTTCAGCAAAGATGGTCCAGCACTTTGAGCTGGCAGAGATGGCGGGTAAGACTGCAATGGGAATGAAGGTCCTATCGTGATTAACAACCCTCCGGAATGGCCATCAGTCCGAGTTGGACACCGAATATTACCGGTGGAACAGCGCAGGGTCATGGCCCTAGTCTATGGATGGGGGTTTTGGGGTCGCAAACTTCGCAAATACAGTAAACTTTCAATATTAATCACATAGTGCTTTGCTGCCAGCGACTCGGTGAAGAAGCACCCCCGCCTATAGCCTTATAATCTGCCATTCTCTATAACGCTATAACTCTATAGATTAACTAAGAAGCTTAATACTAAATGTTATATTTATTTAGCTTTATTAATCTCTAAGGTTAACTTAAGGGTATCTTCTAAGATTATAATTCTAATATTTATTTTATGAATTATTAAAATTAAAAAAGCTTTATATATTATTATAATTTTTATTAAAATTTTCTTAATTATTTTAAATTTTTCTTAATTATTATTTATTAAAATTATAACTTATATTTATATTTAATAAATAAAATTTTATTAATTATTTTTTATATAATATATATATATAGCAAGTGCACTAGATAAGTAAGTATACTAAAAAGCCCTTAACCTCTATCTTTTTTATTTAATTAATTAATTCCTAATTATTTAATATATTATCTAATAATTATAAGGCTAGATTATTTCTTATACTTTAGGCCCTTTAAAATAACCTAAGTTTAAAGCTCTAACTAATTATAAGGGCCTATTAAGTTAGCTATTATACCTTATATTACTACTAAAATAGGATTTAATCTTATTATAATCTTATCCCTAACTTATATAAACTATTAGATCTAAAAAAAGAGATTTTTATATACTTTATTTTTAACCTAAATTTATAAGGATTCTTACCTTAGCTTTATAATATTAAAGATATAGCTAATTAATTACTAATTAATCGCGATATATTATTAATTAATATATATTAAGATTATAACTTTATTAAGTAATACTTAGAGCTTAAGATATATTTTTTTTATAAATATAATTACTAAAGAGCAAAATATAAAAATCTAGCTATTATTTATAATTAGTTTAGGCTTATAATAAATATAATTATAAAATATAATATTTAATTAAATAATATTTATAATTTTAATAAAATAGGCTTTTTTATAAATATAATTATAAGTAAAATAATTATTATAGGTTTAAAAAGGTATTTAAAGCTAAAATTAATTTAGCTTAGAAATTAAAAATAAATTATAATTATTTAAGTAATTAATATAAAAAACTAAGTAATTTAATTATTTATTATTAATATAAGCTAATATTACCTTATTAATTAATATTAAAATAATAACCTCTTAGGTAATTAAGTAATTATAATAATTTAAAATAATTAAATTAATAATAAGATTAATCTTAAGTAACTTAAGTATTTTAATTAATATATAATTAATTAATTAATTAATTTTTATTATTTTTTAATTTTTAATAATTCTAAAAATTATTAATTTATTAAATTTAAAAGATATTATAAAAAAAAATTATTTAATTTTATATATTACCTTATTTATCTTATATATTTTAGCCTCTTAATATAAAATAATTTAATATATTTAAGAGGCCTTATAAATAAGAAATAAAATATCTAATTAAATCTTTTATAACTTATATTTTAAAAACTAAGTTTTTTTTAGCTTTTTATATTATATATAAGGCTATTATAATAAAAAGAAATNTATAAAATAATTTAATATATTTAAGAGGCCTTATAAATAAGAAATAAAATATCTAATTAAATCTTTTATAACTTATATTTTAAAAACTAAGTTTTTTTTAGCTTTTTATATTATATATAAGGCTATTATAATAAAAAGAAATATTAAAAAGGCTTTTAAAAGAGCTAATTTTATTTTCTTTAACCTAGAAATTATAGTCTTAAAGCTTAATATATAGCTATAGATTTTAATGCTTATTAAGAAGGGAGCTAAGCCCTTAACCTCTTAGGTCTTAAGGACCCTAAGGATTATACTTAAGGCTAGATCTTAGTCTAAATACCTTAAAAGATAAATTAAAAGGCACTAAAATAGCTCCCTAGAGTTAATTCTTAAAGCCCTAAGATCTCTTAAAAAGAGAATAAAAATAATTATATATTAAGTTATTTTATTAGCTATTAAAAATAAAAACCTTTAAGAGGTAAATAAAATACTTAGTTAATAATAAAA